>CALSBZ010028111.1:0-15275 GCA_943591055.1 Gobionotothen gibberifrons
CTAGTGTCAGTAAATAAGTGTTAAAATCACAAACTTGCCTTTTAGAGTCACAGTCTTTAAGAAAATAAAAAAGTATTACACAGTGACTGACATTCTACCAGTTGTAACGTTTTCAGACAGCAAACTGTATCTAAAAGTATCTTGGTAGCAGAAAAAAAAGGAGCAAAACTCAGTAAAGTCATCTAAAAAACATATATTTAAAAAGTAATGTTAGTCAAGTCAAGTTGTCAAAACTGCATTGTTTCATCAAAACAGTGTTAAAATCACAAACTCTCCATTTAGTGTTTGATTCTTTAAGAAAACTCCATTCATTTCAAATCAATGAATATTTTACCAAGTTACAATGTTTTGCATCCAATAAAGTGTAACTATAAGTATCTTTGCGGGAGAAAAAACAAAAATCATTTAAGTTATTTCCAGAAAACTGGATTGTCTTCAAATACCCCAGTACCTCTAAGAGTCACAGTCTTTAAGAAAATACATTTGTTACAAAGTACTTCATATTATACCCTTTTGTTAAGTGTTGCATCCAGCAAAGTGTATCTAGAAGTATATTGGTAGCAGAAAATAAGAAAAATATGCGAGGTTATCAGAAAGGAAAAACCTACATTGTTCAAATGAACAAGTGTTTTATAAATTATTTAAAAAAAATGGCCATTAAAAAAGAAACCAAATTCCTTAGTTGTGTTGGGGGTTAGCATCAGACCTGTTGAAGGGGGGCGTTACAGGGGGACGAGTCTGTCTGGCTCTCTGAGGGATGGTGTGTGAGAGGATCACTGAATATCAAACTTAGATCAGCACTTGTCGCATAAGGTAGGCTGTGTGTCAACTACAGAGAGGGGAGGTTTTCACACTGTATAGATATGTCGTCCTGATGGTACACTGATGGCTGGCTTACGCTGCAAATGCATCACCTTTTAACAAAAAGAGTGAGTATATAAAAAACGTTATTTTGGATACTTTACACATCAACAAAAAATATATATATATATATTTGATTTTTAAAAATAAGCTAAATACAAAACACATACAGTTTTACATACATATTCGCTTTCCACAGGGAATTACTCATATGGGGTTCCACCAAAAGAGTTAATCCTCTCTAATATTGCAAATTCGTATTTGGTTCAGAGTTTCCTGAACTGAGACATACACAAAAGATTTGATTATAATCTACACCACATTATTTGTACATAGAGGGGTACTTTCCCAAAGCTATGCAAAGGACAGACATCAGAGGCTAATTAGATTAGACAACAAAAGCGCTACTACAGGGGGGCATTTCACACCTATGTGTGATCACACCTCACCCCTCACATTGGTATTTAAAAAAAAAAAACTAACCCTAACCCTTATAAAGGATTCATAAAGGGTTTATAATTAGGTTATTAATTAGGTTGTAAACACTTTATTAATCATTAAGAACCATTTATAAACCAGTTCTAACATAGTTTTCATACATCAACACAGGCTCACTATTTGGCAAGATGACTAAGCCTTATATTGGCTACTTAGCGAGAATCAACTCAGTGACCAACAGATACCAAGGATGCTGGCTGATGAAGAAGATGAAGTAGGTAGCCAATATAATACTTAGAAGTACAGATGCATGTGGGCTCACTATTTGGCAAGCAACCGCTCACTGTTGCCCTGTTTATCTCATGTCTTATAACAGCTTATTAATGATTTATAACGTGTTCACAACCTAATTAATGAATGAAATACAAACTATTCGTAAACTCTTTATACAGATGAAGCACTTAATTTCGGACAGTTTGAAACGCGAGGGCAGTGATTGGTAAGTGGTCTGCCCTCGCTCAAGGGAAAGCCTCCAGCTTGACTTGAGACCGCCCCCGTTATAAATAAATGTAATTATAATGAAGCCAGCTGCAATGGATCATTGATCCACCAGGGGGTGCAGTGGGGTTCCACACTGGTGCTCATGTGAAATAAAGTCTGATACTGTACAGTACGCTGGATGTACAGCGGTCAGCGGAACTTAATGTACTGTAGTCGAAAAAAACGAACGGGAGGAAATGCAGCCCGGCTCTCGATTTTTAATCCTAAATTAAGCATCATCTTAAACTCAATATGAACGTCAGTAACTCACTACAAATATGTATATTTTTAATGGAGCCTCGACGGTGTAGCGGAGGGATCTCGCTCATCATGAAGGGTGTTCCCCATAAGGAACAAGTCGCTGCAAATTATCCCGTTTATTACATGGCCAAATTCTCAACAAAGTAACGACATGACTCCCAATATTAATTGAAATGCTTTTATGGATTTAGAAAATGTTTTTATTGATTTAAAAAATAGTTGTATGTATTGATATAAATTGACATGCATCCGCTAAGAAAAATAGTCCGTTGTGACATCGCGTAAAACAGATTTCGACTTGTTACATTAATTGCTTATATCCACACGCCTCTCTCTTCTCCTCATATTCACTACCTAAACTAGTTATAAATATGTTTATTTGTACAGTCGGCCGGGTCACTCATTACTGGATAAGCTGCTGCATGAGACAGACACTGACGCTACCCGAAGAGAGGGAGGAAAAAGAGAGGCTCCGTGTATTTTATATATTATAGGCCTATAGAGTCGTTATTCATTTGTTTTAAAGCTCAATAAATAACAAAGAAGACCTTTGACCGGCACTTTTATAATTTTGTCCGGAAGATTTCAACTTTAATACACATTGACTGGCGAAAAACTCTGCCCGGTTCCCTCTGCCCCTCAACGTGGAGAATAAACAGAAGTGCAACCATGACAACTATGCTTCTTCTCTGCTTTTGTGGAGGGAGTTACAGCGCCACTTACAGGCCCGGCATATGTACTACAGCGTGTGTCCCCCAAGGCCTGGCTGGAAGGCCTGGAATGTCGGAAATGGAGTCGTTCTAACCATGGATGTATAATAAGAACAGATTTATGCATATTCGACTAATCACTCCCCTTTTAAACTGTGTTTTTTTTTTTTTTTTACTGACCTATTGGAATGATTTCTTAATTTAGGCTATTTTTTACAATGTGTGTTGGAAGGATTTATTAAATTACTATGAATATTTGGGCTTAAATTAATTGCCATTTTTTAAACTCAGACATGTATCCCTAACATTATCCCTGACTTTGTCATACCATTTTTACAGAGCCCCCCAATTACCCCCAATTACGCCCCAGATACCCCCAATTATTTAATATAATTTACCCTTCACCTTAAATATCTAAAATAATGCATTAGAAGACTAAAGCCCTGTAAATAACCATTGCTCTTGCACAATCCATGCCCCTTTTTAGGACTGTCCCACATTAGGCAAATCATACTGTTGACAGTGTTTTCTGATTTATGGAGTGATAAAAAGAGATTTCTTGACTTTACTTTAAGTATTTCAATGTTTTGCTACTTTGTTATTGTACTCCTCTACAGTTCAGAGGTAAATGGTATTTAATCCCTTTAGTTACTTCACAGATGTGGATGAATGATGTGAAATATAACCAAGTCTTAAATCAGACTTTAGTTCCACCTGGAGTAAATTCACAAGCTTCCCTGCAGTATACAAAGTCATTCAAACTAGCTGCACCTTTACCAGCTTTGAGAACACTTTCTCCCCCCCTGAATTGCGTCTGAGGGAATAAACTAATTGCTCACTCTACACAGTATGCAAATCGGTGTGAAAGCAGTGAGACCATGAGTGAGACCTGTGAACAAGGGTTCGACAACATTTCTGTTGTCGAACGTGATTCGTTCAGATCCGTCACGTGGTGTGCTAAAACACTTCCTGGTTAGCTGAAAGGAGACAATCTCCTCCAAATCCGTTTGGTTCTTTCTTCGAAATAAAATAGACATAGTTTCTTGCACAACCTATTCAAAGTTCTAATACTTATGATAATCTGATGCTGATGTGCCAAAAGATCAACTATTTTGTTATTTGAGAAGCCTAAACTAAAGTACTGCTTCACAAGATGCTCCACATTCCTCATTGTATTGCTGGACGCTGCTGTTGTCTCCTTCTCAAGTCACTTATGAAACTACGACTTTAATCTCGTAACTATGACTTTATTCTCGTATTATTACGACTTTATTCTCGAAATCTCTCCGTTTTTTTTCTCCAAGTGTGACCCTAATACCCCGTCGTATGAATGAAATGGCAGCTCTCAGCTAATGGGCCATCAACCGGAGTAAATTCACAAGCTACCCTCCAGTATACAAAGTCATTCAAACTAGCTGCACCTTTACCAGCTTTGAGAATACTTTCATGATCAATCATTATAAAACATATCATATATATTATCTGCACAACGACTACTTTTGCTGTCTTTCACTATATTTTGATGATAATACTTTTACTTGAGGAACATTTTGAATGCAGGACTTTTACTGTACAGAGTATTCCTACACTCTGGTACTTCTACTTTTACTCAAGAACAAGACCTGAGTACTTCTACTTTTACTCAAGTACAAGATCTGACAGGCCGACAGGCAGGAAGACTCGAGCATACAGCTCACGCTTCATATATTAAAAAATAAGCTCTCAGCTGTGTATTTGCCCATCAACCCATGAACTTGCTCCCAAGATGAGATGCCAAGTATCTGAACTAGCATCTCAGAGCAGCACACTGAGTTTAATGGATGCTTCCTTCTGCACTTTCTCTCTCACGACAACAGGGCATGCTTGGTTTTCTCTTTGAGGGGAATAGTTTTGTTGAAGCTGTTGTTGGCCTGTGGGAAAATGTAATCATAAGAAATGACTCTGGAGAAGCTGCAGATAGAGCCATAAGAAATGAATGCAACTGATTATTTAATGTTTAATGTTGTTTTTATAGGCAATCATTTAAGCTTTGTTAGTTCCAGGTTTAACATGTGCAATAAGTTCATTCCAATAAGTTTTGCAATAAACATTGAACCAGTCCGGCCCTCGACTAGTACCCATTTTGTAATGTTGGCCCACTGTGTATTTGAGTTTGACACCCCTGCTCTACAGTATGCAAATCAAACTGGCCATTGTGGCCACGACCAACAGTAATGGCTGGTCATTCAGCCACAGCGCTAATCCCTCTATACAAATCAAACTGTAAACTGTGGGAAAGCACCTACAGTATTGTTTTAAATAATGTTCGGAATGTGACCTGTGAGCCTTCTGAATTACCGTGGGACAGCTTTATCAACGTCTGCATGTAATCAACAACTGACTGCCAATCAAATAAAGAAAGTACAATTCAATATGTATTGTCAATGAACATTGAACTATACAGATATCGTCTCCGCTTCTCTCTGCTGCGCTCTCATCTCTTCTTCTGTGTTTCTCTCCCTGTATCGCTCACTCGTCTCTTTCGCCCCCTGTCGGCCGGCGGTTAAAATACGGCTGAGATTAAGACAGTGCGCAAGTCACAGAACGAAATGCATTGTGGGACATGTAGTTGCTAACATGTAGTTCCTAATTTAGCTTCTATATTTAGCCGTACAGCGAGCCGAGACACTAATTACTGGCAGGAACACACACACAAACTCTCCGAAACGCACGCGCACATGTAGCTTTAATATTTGACCGAACAGAGAGCCAAGATACGACTAACACACACCACGTTGTTTACTGACAGTTTGAAAGCAGCGTGGAGAGCTGTGATAAACAGTGATCCGCTCAGATTAAACTGTGATACGACTTCTGTGGCTGTCTACCAGCGATCATGTTTAATATTAAAGACTACACACATTGATCCCGTATCAAGATCAAATGTGACTGTTTACTCGTTTTGCAAAGATAGAAGCAGAAATGTCATTGCTATATTTGCAGGGATATTTAGAATTTAAAATGCTGTACAATATTATGAATCCTCTATTCAAAAATATTATTCAGTGTCCATCGACATGAAAATAACTAACTAACTACTTTTCTTCTAAATGAAATGCTGACATTACAAAATGCATGGTTTAATGTAATGTAAACATTTACATTATTATTATGATTATTAGTATATAAAGACTACTGTATATGTTCAAATGCTCTTCATTCAAGCAGCTTTATCCGCACTACATCATTTCTGTATTTGTGAATGAAGCGCCATCTCCTGGTTAAAACCTGAAATTGAAAATCTGGCAACGCCCTCTTGGAAAATAGTGGGAGGGCTTGACCTTCCTCCAAACTGGTAGTTGGCAGGTAGTAGGCAGGAACCCCTAAGCTGGAGTCCTAAAGTAAGTGCTTCATCTGTAAGGGTAGTCTTATTGTAAAGTGCTACCAAAAAGTGTATCTTACAGTTCCTTTGTGAGAGAATTACACACAAATCACAACCTTCTAAAAAAATCTAATTAGACCATGTACTTCATTTTCTAGAAAGTATCTTGGCAAAAGAAAAAAGCCAAAATCTGCCTAGGCCATTAAAAGAAACTGAATTCCTTACAAAGTACTTCATACTGAAAAAGCCAAAATCTGTCTAGTGTCAGTAAATAAGTGTTAAAATCACAAACTTGCCTTTTAGAGTCACAGTCTTTAAGAAAATAAATCTTACAAAGTGATTGACATTCTACCTGTTGTAACGTTTTCAGACAACAAACTGTATCTAAAAGTATCTTGGGAGCAGAAAAAAGCAGAAAATCAGTAAAGTCATCTAAAAAACATATATTTAAAAAGTAATGTTAGTCAAGTCAAGTTATCAAAGCTGCATTGTTTAGAGAAAAGAGAAAGACAACGAGATAAAAAAGCCAAATCTGCCCAGTGTCAGTAAAAAAGTGTTAAAATCACAGACTTACCTTTTAGAGTCACATTCTTAAATAACATCTATTTAGACAAAGTATTTCATTTTTTCTAGTTTTAAGTTTCTGCATTCATAAACTTGTATCTTACAGTTCCTTTGTGAGAGAATCTTCCTTATAGTTAATAACGTAATTAAACAATAACAAAGACATGATCAAGGGGCATTAAGATCTTTAAACTATTATTACCCCTCTTCATAAAAGAGACTTCCTTATAGTTAATAAAGTAATTACACATTAGTGCACAAGCCATACAACTTAAAAAAGAACATATTTAGTTAACACAAATCATATTTTTTCTTTAAAGAATCTAATTTAGAGAGGACAATAAAAGTTGTAGGTGACTTAGTGAGTGACAAATAATGGCTTTTTATTTAGTTTGAGCGTATTTCTTTTTAAAACTAACTCCACCCCACTACCTTCTGACATCACAACCAAAGGAAGGGGGGTGGGTGTGATAGGAGGTGAGAGGCAGGGGTGTAAGGGGGGCGATGGGAGACAGTCTCACGCACAACTTCAAAGAGACTGCCTCAGTCAACACCTAGATTAACATCAGAGGCTTATAACAGGCCTGTGCGATGTCACACCGGCCTGTTATAACAACTCAGCCCTCACATCAAAGGATAGACAACAGAGGCTAATTAGATTAGTGAGAGACAGTCTTAATCAGTACCTGGACTAACATCAGAGGCTTGTAACATCTCAAGCCTCACATCAAAGGACAGACAACAGAGGCTAACCAATTAGACAACAAAGGCTCTACTACAGTAGGACAGACATCTAAGGCTAATTAGATTATACAACAAAGGCTCTACCACAGGGTGGCATTTCACACCTATATGTGATCACACATCACCCCTCACATCAAAGGATCTCACACCTACTTGCGATATCACACCTACATGTGAATACACAACTCAAGCCTCACATCAAAGGACAGACATCTAAGGCTAATTAGATTATACAACAAAGGCTTAATCAGCACCTGGTCTAACATCAGAGGCTTTTAACATGACGGTGTGAAGTCACACCTGCATGCTATAACAACTCAAGCCTCACATCAAAGGACAGACAACAGAGGCTAATTAGATTATACAACAAAGGCTCTACCACAGGGTGTCATTTCACACCTATATGTGCACATCAAAGGACAGACATCTAAGGCTAATTCGATTATACAACAAAGGCTTAATCAGGCTGGACTAACATCAGAGGCTTGTAACATGCCGGTGTGAAGTCACACCTGCATGCTATAATAACTCAAGCCTCACATCAAAGGACAGACATCAAAGGCTAATTAGATTAGACTACAAAGGCTCTACTACAGGGGAGCATTTCACACCTATATGTGATCACACACCACCCCTCACTTCAAAGGATCTCACACCTACTTGTGATATCACACCTACATGTGAATACACATCGGGAGGCGGGACTTAGCTCATTAGCATAAGTAGTAGTAGGTGTGACCTGTCACAGCACCCGTCGCTTTTTTTATGAAAGCGGCATGCATATAACTACTAATATTCTACCAACAGTCTCCAAGATGCATGCATGCATGTGCAACTGTGCATGTTGCCTTCTCATTGTAACTGGAAAACCTGCACAACTTATATTAAGGTACACAAATTAACTACATCAACTAGTTGTTAATTAACATGCATATTAGCAGTATATAGGCTCTTTATTAGTCATTATAAAACACTTATTAATGCCTTATTCTACATGACCGTATTCTACAAGTAATAAGCCATTAGTTGAGAGTTTTTCCTCAATAACCCTCTAATTAGTGCTTATTTGTTGCAAGTAAGGAAGTTGTTGTACATGAGTTTGGGTCTTAATATGCGCTGCTCAATATGCGCCTAATAAGGCAGTAGTACCACAAGAATAGTATTTCTCCCATAATAACACTTAACAAATATGATCTATTCTTATATAACAAGACATGAAACTATAAGTGTTAATTGTGTCTAAATAACTCAAAATTAGGTATTTATATCGAAGAACATGTTCTAAAGTGAAGTATTGTTCATAACCAATAAGCTAGTAGTTTGACTCTAATTAGGTATTTATATCTAAGAACATGTTCCCTATTCTAAAGTGAAGTCTTGTTCATAACCAATGAGCTAGTAGTTTGACTCTAATTAGGTATTTCTATCTAAGAACATGTTCCCTTTTCTAAAGTGAAGTCTTGTTCATAACCAATAAGCTAGTAGTTTGACTCTAATTAGGTATTTCTATCGAATAACATGTTCCCTATTCTAAAGTGAAGTCTTTACCAGTCATAACCAATAAGCTAGTATTTTGACTCTAATTGACCTGAACAGGTTCCCTATTCTAAAGTTGCCTCATCTTCACACTTTGTAAATATATTATAGCACACAACTACTGAAATTAACCTCAACAGCACATGAACAAAGTAGGCTCATGTTAAAATATCTGTTTTATTAATGAACCACTATAGAGAGGTTCAGACACATACCAAAACATGTCAAGGTTCTCCAAGGCTGAGAACACATAATGCAGCCTGTACTTTTTAATAAAAACAGATTTTGAACAGATGTTATGTATTTGTGATCATACTGTGTGACCTGCTTGTATGTAATTACACAATAGGTGTACTGTTCTTTCTATGTGTTGTACTGTCTCAGTGTGAACATAGATTAAACAGCCAGCCAAACTCTTTTGAGAGCCAGGGAATGAGCAGCCATGCTCCTTTATTCACTTATTTGCAGTCCACTGACATTCAAACGGAGTGAAACTATAAAACAGAAGTTACAAGACACGTAATGATCTCATACATGCAAGAGTAACATACACAGATTAAAACATAGGACCGCTAAGTGTAAACAAGGTCAATATAGCTAATGCTAGCTAGCTGTGCAATAAGCATGTATACTTACAGGCCAGTATGGCCAACGCTAGCGTGTATGCTAACGCTAGCGTGTATGCTAACGCAAATGCTAGCGCGAATGCTAACGGATTTCCTCATTGAGTTTAAACATCTCCACATCTCATCACATAAACACAGTACATGTTACTAATCCTTACAGTGTAAGTGTAAGGCTTACCCCTAGATTCCACCGGGTCCGTCTGCGCCGTAACGCGGCCGTAACGCGGCCGTAACGCGGAGTCCGCAAGGATAGCGGCCACTCTAGTCAATGGGTGTTATTCCACCACACGTGGCGCGTTACGGCTCAGAAGCGCCCCAGACGCGTCCCAGAAGCGGCTCGGCGCAGGGCTCCTCTAAAATTAGGATGAATCCTATTTTTGGCGCGGCGCAGCCGTAAGGTAATGTCGGGCAGGCAGGAAGTGGAACGTTCAGAGCATATATAGCATATTTAAATATATATATACACACACACAAACTCATTTTGCAGACCCTATCCCTCCGTAGTCTTTCAAGTAGGAGGAGAAATGCCAGCGTTCTCCTCCGGTTTACAGGCACTGTGTAAATTATATATATAGAATAATTATGATGATGAATGTATTTTTTTACCACTAAAATACAGCAACACATCTTTAATTCATGTCGTTTATAACTGGAATATTATTATTATTATTATTAACTTTGTCTGTACAAAGTAGCCTGTCCAGGAAATATGCCCAAATCAACAAAAACTGCGAGCAGACAGGCAAGACGCTCCGCTTCTGAAATGCTTCTGAAACGCGCCCGGTAGGGTATAACGCCGGAGGAGGCCGGACCAAAACCGCGGCGCAGCCGTTACGCGATGCAGACGGACCCGGTGGAATCTAGGGGTTACACTTACACTTACAGTCATTGCTTTCTGACGGACTTGACCCATTTACTCTTCAGGTTGCATAGGAAAATTAGAAGCAGTGTACTGTCATGCTATTCAGTTCACTTTCTCCTACTCCCTGTACCCGGTTTCTTGTCTAACCTTCAGTACACATTTTACAAAAATATAAATAAAATGCAAATATGAAACATACAGTTCAATATCACCTTGCTATTGGTAGCTGAACTGTCAATACCCCAAAACATATTATTAGATATAAATACCTAATTTTGAGTTATTTAGACACAATTAACACTTATAGTTTCATGTCTTGTTACATAAGAATAGATCATAAGTGTTATTATGGGAGAATTACTATTCTTGTGGTACTACTGCCTTATTAGGCGCATATTGAGCAGCGCATATTAAGACCCAAACTCATGTACAACAACTTCCTTACTTGCAATAAATAAGCACTCATTAGAGGGTTATTGAGGAAAAACTCTCAACTAATGGCTTATTACTTGTAGAATACGGTCATGTAGAATAAGGCATTAATACGTGTTTTATAATGACTAATAAAGAGCCAATATACTGCTAATATGCATGTTAATTACCAACTAGTTGATGGTTAATTAATATAAAGTTACCAACAATTATTGTTTATGTATAAATATTATTTATTTTATTATAATATGACTATCTAACAATTACAACCATTGCACATCTTATTTATTATTCTGGGTGAACAGTAACCTTTCCCTGTGTTATAATTACATACATACCATTAATTTATTAGATTAAATAACAATAATCTCATCAATCAAAGATCAACATTTTTAAGTGCCTTGAGCACCGACTGTTCCCGCTGCTAGAAAGGGCTGAGATTAAGACACTTCAGTGCGCAAATCACAGAACGAAATGCATTGTGGGACATGTAGTTTATGGGCACCATAGTTCAATAAAATAAACTAAATATATTCCTTTCTTTTCGATCAAATATTTTATAAAAAGCAGAAATACAAATTTGTCTCCATTTCAAGAGTGGAACATAGCATTTGTACACAATATAAATGCTATTTCTGAACACAGTTAGCATTTTACTCGTTCAAAGGCGCGAGGCACCCCCTCTGTATCTGGGCAGGTTTAGCGTGAGCTGAACCAGAAAAACGTTGCAAGGATAGAATCACTTTAACACTTGCTCGGCCTTAACAAAAAACTATCTTCAAGTCCCCTATACTTATCCACAAATGACATCCATTTCAAAGCCATGGCGGGGACTAACAAGCTACAATTCTTAGCCGAACAGAGAGCCGGGACACGGCTAATTACTGGCAGGAACACACACAACCTCTCCGAAACGCGCTAATTTAGCTTAAATATTTGACCGAACAGAGAGCCAAGATACGACTAACACACACCGCCTCACCGAAACATGTTAATTTAGCTTAAATATTTTGCCGAACAGAGCTAATTACTGGAACGAACAAACAAAACCTCTCTAAATTAAGCTACAAATATAGGCAGTTACCATTCAAACCTTTTAAAAATGCATAAGCGTCATAAATAAGAGTAAGAATGCTTGCCTTCTGACAGTTTAATAGTCCTTATCATATTATCGCTCTGCATGCTAGGACCTATTCTCTTTGCCAGAGCTGCTGCTATTCCTCCTGCATGTGTTAGCTCCCTGTTAGCAGGGTTCACTAACCTGGTTGGTTGATCCAGTTTAAGATATTCAATGTTTGCCATTATTATTTCCAACATTCCTTTTCCCTGAATATCATGTCTAACAATGTGTTTTCTTCTAGGAGTAGTTGATGGGATACTCATAAATGGCATTTGTGAGCTTTTATCCCGGTAGGGTGGAGGTAGGGTCTCAGACATTATACCACCTGCTTGTTGCTCCCTGTCCAAACGGTAGTCTGGACAATTTTTTTTATATTTGTGGAGTCAAGTGGTCCGCGAGTGTTTTTTTATTGGTTAAGTGGTCCTTGGTATGAAAAAGTTTGAGAAACACTGCTTTAGACCTATGTTTATCTTTATTAAATCTCCTATTAACTCTTCACCACGTTATGTTTTAACGCAAAAGTTCTAACCGTAGCTCTTTGTCCTACCTAGAAGTTTCAAAGTAATTGGACAGGTACTGAGCAGTGCTCCTACAGCTGACTTCACTACTAGCCACCAAACCTGTGTTAAAGGGACCACAGGGGCTTCCCAATTTGGCTAGGGGAAGAAGAAGCTACTTTAGCTTCTTTAACAGACAGCAATATCTGATATAATATAACCCTCAGTCCGGTGCAATAGTATCAAAACTAAATTACTACACTTTTAGGTTTAAATATATATTCTAGGATTTGGGTAGGTATTTTAACAAGACTTTCAGCCTGTATTGCGCTGATTTGTACTCATCGACTTTTTTCACTAGGCCGTTTTGGTTCTTGTAGTTTGACTCTGTAAAAGTATGACTTTTCACAGAGCCCCAACGTTAGGCGCCATGTAAGAGTTGGTGAGGACCTGATCATTTATTCCGGGAAATTATTCTGACCTACTAATTGACCTGACCGAAGTTATTGAGTCTATGTAAGTTTACTGCTTGGCTCAGATCCACCAAGGTCAGCAAGATCTCACCTCTATTAACTCCCTGAAGAACCTGATTCAATTAACTACTGTTTCAATTCAGACAACTCTCTTAAATCTGTGTAAGCGATCCCGAAGGATTTTGATATCAGTAAATGAGGTGTGGCCCTACCTAAAAGTGAGTGTGGCAGGGTGCAATCTTACCTTTGAAGCAGGAGAGGAGGGCGCTGATGTATTTTAAGTTGTCCCAATCCAAACGGTGGGATCAGTTTATTTGAAGAAAAATAGGTCCAAACTAATACAGGGTTTTTACCTTCTCTCTTTACAACATTAATCATACTAAACATATCATGCTGGGGTTATTTTTTGTATCTAAAAACCTTAATTCATAGTTCACCCATTAAAGTCTTTCAACGAAATTCAAAAGGAATTTCCTCGTGGTGGCGAAGGTTCTCTAATTAGTTCTAAAATCCTGACACATTAAGAATGGTATTCAGGTACCATCACATTAAAAGAATGTTTTGGTTAAAAGGTCCATCACATTAAAAGAATGTTGTGGTTAAGAGGTCCATTTCCTCAGCATTCAATACACAGAGATATAAGCTCGAGACAACCTTACCGAGAGCAAAAACCCAGCTCTGAGGGATAGAGCCTACCGGGAGAGAGTATACCACGGGACCCCCCCCCCCTCTCTCTCTCTGCTTGCTCCCAAAAAGCCAGTGTCTTTATGCTCAATAACAGGATATAAAACTCCAAAAACACCTCCTCCAAACCCATATTTGTGGAAACTGGGCATGGCCTCTGATGTACAAGACTGGACATGACCAGGCATATTCTATGGCTATGACATAACCACCTTTTTGGGGCCTCTGTCTTTTTCTCCTTAAGTCAGGAGCCCCCCTCCCTGTGTACTGCTGTGAGGGAAGAAGGAAGAAACTGTCTCTCCCTTATCAGCGAAACCCATTATAGGCCTTACACACTCAACTTAACAAACCACTTGTGTTTTGTTTATACTGTAAATATAGAAAATCATAAAATATGAAGCATTTTCATTGTGGGTTATATAAGAATATAATTGAGTTATTTATTTAATCATAACTAACTTTCGTTTTAAGTATTCACTTGATACTATGAAGATCTCAACAGTATGAAGCAGCCGGGCGTAGTGGGTGGGCTACTGGGTCTATAGGCCCACCCACTCATTCATCCAAATTCACTGGGAGAAAATATAGTTTACCGGATTTTTATTTTTGATTATCAAAATGAATAATTAAATAATAGCAAAAATACATTTCCCCTTAAAAAATTCATACAATTAGAAGCAACATTTATTCAAGTAATCAGGCTTCTGTTGTGTGAGATGTTCTATCCAATCACAACAGGCCAACGTAAAATGGCCTGTTGTGATTGGCCTACATAGCTCACATAGTCGAAGCGCGGCATCAACACAACGTAGGACGTCCCGCAGACCCCGCAGAGGAAGGAGGAAAATATAGCACTCATTTACAGAGTCACAAGAATCCATGTTCAGAGCTTTAAAAAGAGTGAGAGGGGAGAGGCCAGAGCCATCGTCCTCACAGCAGGGGCCGTCTCACTCCACATTCTGCCTCTCTGCTTTCTGTGTCCCTAAAGTGTATCAATGTAATGTGAACCAAAATAAATGAACAAGCAGTATTACATTTCATTCCACTCCTTGCAGCCTGGAGCACGGCTGATATGAAGAGTCATGAAACCCACCGGGTTATTTGGAGCCTCCTCCTCTAGAATGATACCATTCACCAATTAATGGAAAACACGAGATCAATATACAAACAACAGCTTGAATGAAATGATGACGCCATATTTGAAGAACAACGTGTTTACAAACATCAGTCAGATAACACATGTGAAACACACATGTGAGAGTAAAGAATGAAACCTTTTGAAAGTGTGTGTGTGTGAGAGCAGAGGTGGAGCTGAGCAGAAGGAGCAGAGGGTCTGCAGAGGAGGAGGTTATGTTGAAGACACAGGGGAAGGGTTCACTAATGGAGACCACTTGCTAGAGGGTATCAGATGTAGATGTGAGGGTACCTGCAGTCTGTGTTCTTATCAACATGTGTTCTGTTGTTCATCATCAACTCATGTTGGAACTGAGTCCAGTTGTGTCTTTGACCTCTGTTTGACCTTCTGTCCTCTGCAGACTCTGTCAGGCTGCTGGGGGGGACTGGTCT
>CALSBZ010028113.1:0-11752 GCA_943591055.1 Gobionotothen gibberifrons
GTGTGTGTGTGTGTGTGTGTGTGTGTGTGTGTGTGTGTGTGTGTGTGTGTGTGTGTGTGTGTGTGTGTGTGTGTGTGTGTGTGTGTGTGTGTGTGTGTGTGTGTGTGGGCTGCTTTGTATGTGTTACAGAGTATGGCATGATATCCCATGTGAGCATTTGTCTAGAAGACGTCATCAACTGACTTTAATCCAGTTTTGAAGCCACATTTTTACCAATCACTGCTTTTAAACGCTATATTTTAAAGGGACGAAGTATTTGAGAGATGGGACTGAAGTTATTAGAGAAACAAGCTGAGATACATTTAGCAGACACTGACTAACGTGAAACTCAAACGTGAAATTAAAACTGCTTTTAAACTTTCTTTTAGATGAATACTCCCTCCTCTTCGGTTCCCCAAGCTGCTCCCTTAAGCATGTCTCCAGCCCCGAAGTGTAAGGTGATAAGGCCATACTTTACCATAGGTCAGAATGTGTGTTTTCTAGGTGCTGAATTAGATCTACTGTAATATAATGTAAGAGGGATAAAGATTATAAAGTGGGGGCTCATAATGGACAGGCTCCAAAAAATACTGGTTCCTACATTTCCCATTAGTGCTATATAAACAGGTCTAGCTCACATGTAATGTTTATTACTTGATAGTTGTATCTTATGAACAGTCACAGGGCCTGTCTACACACTGATATATATTTCCATTGAAAGCACAGTATGCTATCTAAACCTTCTCCTGCCCAGTTTGACCCTGGATGCTGAGACGTACATGATGTTTCCACAGAGTGATAATATATCTGCGTCAGGAGTGTTTCTCTGACATTGACCGAGGTCAGTCTGCTCTCTGACGTCATGAACAAAGTGTGTTATCAGTGAACGCTGACCTTTACAAACGTGTCCTGCTTGTAATTCATCTGGGTGATGTAACATCGGCAGAGTACGATTCCTCCTGAAAGCACTGAGTGTACCTGCTGAGGTTCAGAGACACGCTGCATCTACAATGCGTTTTACCTAAAGCCGCTTTTGTGTCTGGAATCCAGTTCGCTGTCAGGGTTGGACAGTTAGGAGAGGAAACATGCAAAGGGCTCCTCAGAGAGTTTAGATATAATAATCTTCTGTGGCTGGAATATTGGTTACACAAATCTCCTGTTTATCTACTTAGAGCTCATTGTTTCGTCAACATGAGCTCTAAGTAGATAAACAGGAGATTTGTGTAACCAATATTCCAGTTATCCCTGAATGTAATGTATATGATATAATATGAAGATAATAATAATAATAATGCATTTATTTTATATAGGCGCCTTTCAAGGCTCTCAAGGTCGCCGTACAAACACATAAAAAACAAGATACACAATACATAACACCAGCATAAGAAACATGAACAAGACAAAGCAGTTTATAAATCAATCAAGTAATCAAATCAATAACACAGAGGATGTGTGATGGATAACGATCAGGGTGGATATGCAAGTGTGAAGAGATGTGTTTTGAGACGTGATTTGAAGATGGGGAGAGAGTCAGTGTTGCGGATGTCAGGTGGGAGGGAGTTTCAGAGGCGGGGTGCAGAGCGGCTGAAGGCTCTGGACCCCATGGTGGTTAAACAGAAGGGGGGTGCAGTGAGGTTGAGGGAAGCAGAAGACCTGAGTGTGCGGATGGGTGTGTTGATGTGCAGGAGGGTGGAGAGGTACAGAGGAGTGAGGTTATGGATGGCCTTAAAGGCGAGGATTTGACGGGGAGCCAGTGAAGCTGCTGAAGAACAGGAGAGATGTGGTTAATGGAGGGGGTTCTGGTGATGATGCGGGCGGCAGAGTTCTGAACCAGTGGAAGTCTGTGGATGGATTTGAGACCAAAGAGAAGGAACCCAGCTCGCGGGGAACATTCTTACAACTTTGGCTAACGTTACCTATTGGTTCTAATAAGGTTTGAAAGAAACGTTTTAATCTGATGCTCAAAGAACCTTTTTAGGATGTTTATCTTTTCAAATAATGTTCCTATGAGGTTTAAGGTTAACTAAGACATAACGTTTTAACTGCAACATTCAGAGGATGTTTTCAGGATGTTATTGAGGCCTGAGATGACAGAACGTTTGTTTATAAAACGTTCCTTTAATGTGATATGTTAACAAAGGTGGAACGTTTTGCCTGCAACATTCTAAGGATGTGTTTTGGACGTTGTTGGGTAACACATTAAAGATGTTCTTTATAAAACGTTCCCTCAATGTTACATGATAACCAAATAAAGAACATTTGGAAAGCAACATTTGGATAATGTTTTCAGGAGGTTATTATTTTTTTATAAAATATTCCTGTGATGCGAAATATTAACAGGGTCATGGTCAACGTCAGATTTATTTGTAGTGCGCTTTAAAAAACAAACTTGTTGCATTTGTTTGAAAAGGATGTTTAAAATAAATCTGATGTCACCACATTTTCCTTTTGAAAAAAACAAGCACGTAATTCATGATATTGCATGTTTGCGTAGGCATGTCTGAGTTCCCAGCTAGACATTGTTGGTTCTAAAAACATTTTGAGAATGTTACCATTCATTGTTCTAGGAATGGTTTCATCGAGAAGTTTTATTTTGGTTCAAACTTGTTTTTTAGTTCAATCTCCAATCAACCACACCTGCAACCTGCTCACCAGCCACACTATGAAAGCCTGCAGCCTGCACTCATTCCCTGCCGGATTGTTGCCGTGAACGGTTTGTTGCCGTGAACGGTTTGTTGCGTGCCGCTCTAGCTTTTTACCGGCATATTCTTTGACAACAGGCTATTTTTCATCCGTAGTCCCTGGACAGATGTTAAAAGTCATCCTAAAAACAAAAATTCACTTCAAATAACAGGTAAATACAATCAATAAAACAACATTCAACAGAGATGCTTATATTATGATAAAAGCATATATAAAAACATAAAAACATAACTAAAATACATATTCACAAAGCAGACAGATAGCAGCAGGTCAAGGCAAATGTGTGCAAACAGAGCGTTTTAAAGTGCAGATGGTGTCAGTGTTGACAGAGCTGACTTTCCACTAACCATGCTTTTAAGTTAGATTTAAATAAAGTGCAGGTGTTTAGTTCTCTAATCGTTACTGGGATTGAGTTCCACTGTGCAGCTTTAAAAGAAAAAGAAGATTGGCTGAATGAACTCTTCCTTAATGGAACAACGCAGTCTCCTCTGCGTTGTTCCATTAAGGAAGAGTTCATTCAGCTAATAATGTTAACATATTTTAGTAAATTGTTACCACAGAACATTTGCATACTTTTTTTTAACATGAACCATGTTATCCTTCTCTAAAATAATAACATTCTGGCAACATAAAAAATCTAACTTGCAGCTGGAAATGTGTTAAGAACAGTAGGGCATAATGTTCTAACAATGTTATCAAAAACCTTTGAAGAATGTTTTTAGAGAACGTCATCCTACCTTTCAGAAGAACATTCTGGGAACCAAAATAAAAGCTTCTGCTGAAAACGTTTTAAGAACAGTAGGGCATCATGTTCTAACAATGTTTTCAAAAACATTTTAAGAATGTTTTTAGAGAACGTTATCCTACCTTTCAGAAGAACGTTCTGGGAACCAAACAAAAACTTCCCGCTGAAAACCTTCCTAGAACAATGACTGTAACATTCTCAGAATGTTTTTAGAACCAAACATTTCTAGCTGGGGAGTTGCATTACATGACATGTTACTTGTTAGACGCTTTGATCCAAAGCGACTTACATACTCAATACTGTGTAGACAATCCCCACAGGAGCACTTTGGGGTGAAGTGTCCCAGGGACACAACGACATGCTGACTGCAGTGGGGTTCGAACCTGTGACCCCCTGATCCCAACACCAACTCACAACCCACTGCACACGCCTCCCAGTTGCAGTAGTCAATGCGGGAAGTGACCAAGGTGTGAACAAGAATGGCGGAGCTCTTAGGGTTAAGGGAGGGGTGGGGGCGGTTGATGTTGCGTCGATGGAAATAGGCAGACCGAGTGATATGACTGATATAGGTAACAGCTTTGCCAGAGGGACGATGGAGGAAGTGAGTCCATAAGCCATTAGAGTCCCCCCCATCCTCCTTGAAGTGTATTGGACAGCAGAGACCGTATCTCACTTTCGATTGTTCGCCGTCAGAACTCTGAGAGCTGCTGTCCAATGGAATCAGGCGCTGCTCAGTATAATGGATTCCTATTGGTCTGTGGTGGCCAGACAACGACAGGACTGGTTATTAATGACTGTCTGCAGACTCAGTGTGGGAACTTACAAGGACATCTCATACACTTACAGAAACGATTGTATCTGTGTACTGAGTGGGATTACCGTGACTGATATTGCAACTGTGATATTATTCTTAATATTGGAGTGGTTGATCATTTCTGTATATTCGATGATAAATATATACAGTAATATGATCATAGTGGGATTTTGTAAGGGGATCTGTACCAAACTAATGTTTTTTAGTCTAAAGAATTCTGTTTCTATGCTGGGTTATCTTCTTTCAAAATATTATAAACACATGTTTTTGGCTTTTAGATCTCAATATTGCATTTTCTTCTACAATAACATGCTTTAATTGCGCAGTCCAATTTCTCCTTCTGGATCTTAATGCTGCGTTTCACTCTAAATACTGTATCCTGATCAGAGAGGCTGCTCTTCTTTTCCCCCCTTGTTATTATAATATAAGAGCGCACTCTCCTCTGGGGCTCTGTGGTGCACCCCAGGGTCCTGCTCTGGGTCCTCATCAGTTTGTGTTTCACAGATTATAAAGAGATTTAAAGTTATCACTATCACCTCTATTCAATTATTCAGATCGTTTAACTCTCAAACATGTTTATTTTAATATTTTCATAAATAATAACAATGATAAGATATCAAGAAAGATATCAGAATCATTTCTATGTATCTAAACGTGTAATGCATTGTTTCTTTTATTTTCTAGTTTAATATTGATCTGTAAAATATATCGGAAAGTATGCCTGTTGCTGTATCAGTTCCTACAGAACATTCATTCATGCTCTCATAAATAAACTGCACTGGCCTGAGGCGTTTTAAATAAAACATGTGAAGCTGAAACTCTGTGCAATCCCCTTTACGCGTGTTCGTAACTCCATGCTAATTATTTATCATAAAGCGCCGCCTTGTTCCTGAGTTACTCTGGCGTCTGTTCATTTATATAAATAAAGCTACCGCTGGGTGTGTTAAATATATTCAATATTTGATGTAACATGTTAACGTGAGATTCAGCTGGGACACATAATACATGCATTTATCTCAACATTATATAATCATACAGCAGCACTTCACACATCCACAGCAGGTACATCATTTAGACATGATGATCACATGTCATACTGTGTGATTAAAAAGCAATGATGCCCACACTTTATCATGCAGTTATTATCATACTGCTTCCTGTTCAACAGAACACATGCATAAACAGAGATGCTCTCCATCCTCTGACTATGATGGCGGAACTTACTCTCTCACTGTGTTTCATAACTGCGGTCACAGATACTGAATATTTATGGAGCACCACCCAAACTACATGTGCAGACAATCAGAGTTATCCTTCAGTTCGTCTCAAGCTGCAGAGATAACCTCTCCTTCCTCTACGGACACTTGAAATCCTGAGCAGTGTTGGGGTAGTGATGCCTTACTCACTGCTCAAAGTAATTAGTTACACTACTAGTTGCATTACTTTTGGAAGACTGTGACAAATAACACACCATGGATCATGCTATGAATACAGAGAGCTGCTTTCAATCTTTATTTCTTTTATCATTATTGTTTAATCCGCACCATGAATCCAGTTCATTCATATATATGAAATGGGAGCTTTATAATCATATGTTTGTTATAGCTCGTCATTTGTCTTCACAGTGTCAGTCTGTTTGTGTTTAAAGACTGCAGTCTAAGATATTACACTTTTAAATATAAAGTAGTGAGTTCTGCTTTTGAAATGCTGCATGTTTCTCTTGAGTTATATTTATCTCCTGAGCTTCTGGATATATCCAGAGAGAACCGAGGTTAGCAGTTTATAACCAGCCGGCCGACGCATCTGTCTTCAGCCGGTCTCATCTTCTTCTTCATCAGAATCAGAATTTCAGTCTGAAGATCATCAGAGTTTCTGGAGCTCCAAACCTTCCTGTTGATATTATAAAAATGTCTGCAGCGAATCTTGGTCCCTGTGAGGACGAGTTGAGATAAAAAAATAATGGTTTTAAGGTCCTTAAAATCTGTGTTTTCCCAATTCCCAATATCAATTCCATGTTTTGTTTTGTCCTCCCTGGCATACAGGTCTACTCTGTAACATGCCATTCGATTTCCATCCTTTCAGTAATTTGAGCGAATATTGGATTTAATTAAAACAATTATGATCACAACTTCTCCTCAATTATATTCAATTTAAAGGCCTTATTAAAAAGTTTCAAAAACAATTTTGAGTAAAAGCAAATGTTTTGATCAGTTTTACTAACCAACTGAACTTTTTTTCATTTTTATTTGATTCATCTGTGCATTGGAAAAACCAAAATAACAAATAAGAGAAATAATAAATAAAACTACCGTAATTTCCGGACTATTAAGCGCACCTGAATATAAGCCGCACCCACTGAATTAAAAAAAAAAAACGTATTTTGTAGGCTACATAAATAAGCCGCACATGTCTATAAGCCGCAGGTGCACCTGTGAGACCCGGGGAGAGTCTCCTGTCAGGAGAGAATGTAAGCAACCTTCCCAAGTGAATCCTACGCACGGCGTTATACATGAGGCCCCAGACCCGCCCACCCTACTCCTGGTAATGCTGATGCACTCACTGCCCCAGTGTTAGTAAATGGTCGGCGTGAAGAGGCACTCTTGACTTGGTAGATAAGGCTAAGGTTGACAGAGGGATTGCCAGACGGGTAGAGGCGGGGTTGAGGTTCCTGCCCAGGAGTCTGATCAGCAGCAACAGTTAGAGCCCCAGGTGTCAGCAAAAGCATGTAACATGGTGGTGACTAGGGCACGTAAAGAGACAAATACTCTGGAGGAGTTATCTTTTTACAATGTTGAGTTGAAGACGGGCCAGTTAAACAGCCAAAGTCCCGAGCACAGAGAAGAAGGGAAAAGTTTCTGGCTACGGCCAGGGAACAGGGTCAGGAAGAAACAAGGCCCAGCCAGCCTTTACAGCCCGTAGATGTACGCATTCCCCCAGATATAGCAGCAATGCAGAGGGCTGATCCAACGCTAAAACCCTGGTTAGACAAGGTCTCAGAGGTTGAGGGTGAAAAACTGGGTAAGGCAGACGGTATAGCAGAGTTCAGCTATGTCATTAAGAGGGGTATTGTTTACCAACGTCAGGGAAAAGAGGAAGCCCTAGCATTGCCACCGGGCCTGAGCTAGGTCACTCTATCCCCTGGGTAGGCCACCTATCATTCCAGAAATCCCTCAGCAGGATAGCCAGGAGATTTGTTTGGCCAGGTATTTACACCCAGTTTAAGGCGTTTTGTGCATCATGTGAGGTGTGTCAGCTGTCTTCACCCAGGGGACTAGCCTGTGCCCAGCTACAGCCATTGCCCATCATAGAAACCCCATTCCACATGATAGGCATGGACATTGTGGGACCCCTTGAGAGAAGTTCCACAGGCCATCGTTTCATCCTGGTAATTTGTGATTATGCCACCCGTTACCCAGAAGCCTTTCCCCTCAGATCAATTAAGGCCAAACATGTTGCTAATTGCCTATTGCAGCTATTCTCCAGAGTAGGCGTCCCTAAAGAAATATTGACTGACTGTGGCACCAACTTCCTGTCTAAATTATTGCAGCAGGTATATCAGTTGTTAGGAGTGAAGGGAATTAAGACCACCCCTTACCATCCCCAGACGGACGGGTTAGTAGAGAGATTCAATCAGACACTCAAGAACATGCTGCGAAAGTTTGTGTCACACACAGGCTCTGATTGGGACCAGTGGCTGCCATACTTGCTGTTTGCGTACCGGGAGGTGCCGCAGGCATTAACAGGATTTTCTCCCTTTTGAATAAATAAAATAAAAGTTAGGGCAAGAAAAAAGTAAATGCATATATAAATAACACTGCGAATATCCAATATTTGTTAGCTGGAGTAATCTGCAAATAGAATTGTTTTTACTTTAGTTTTGAATAGTTGATGACTAGTAACACTTGAAAGGTCTGGGTGAAGTCCATTCCACGTTCTAACTCCGATTATGGATCAGCTGTGTGATTGGATGTTTGTTCTCCAGGGCTTGCTGCACAACCAGTTAGGATGCCTCGTTGGGTATTTCCTGACTGTGGTTTGGAACTGCTTTTGAATGTTAGCAGGCATTTTGTTATGGAACATGTTGTGCATAATCAGTACTGTTTTAAGCTTAACTATATCAACACATTTGAATTAGGGCCGGGACTCGATTAAAAAATGTTATCTAATTAATTAGAGGCTTTGTAATTAATTCATCGAAATTAATCGCATTTTTAATCTCATATAAATATTTGACCTGAGAACAGTGAGAAGCAAATTTTTTCACATGAATTTTAGTATACCATTGAATAATGACTGAATACATAAGCTTAAGCAACAAAACATTGTTTATTTTTTTTCAAGGTGGTACTTAACCAAGACCAACAGAAAAGTGCAATTTTTGCCATAAAGTGTAGCAATAGCATATTTAGGAATATAGTACATTTCAGAGATTCAGGTAGCCTATAGGTAGGTAGACCTTCTGTAAACTATAACACTTTGTTTTTAAGTAAAACACAATACTTTCAAGTACATTCAGAACATTGGAAACCCTGACTATTAGAAAACATCTCTCTGTTGCTTCAGAGGCCATAACAGACTTTGTTGATTTACCAACAGTTTTTTGCAGCCCCTTATCTTCTACCACTCCAAGTGGTCTACAGTCGAGTGCAATCCAGTGAGCCAGGGAGTTGGTTATTTGTTCAGACGTGGACTTAGTTATCCTGGCCCTGAAACCAGTCATCTGGTTGAGTGTGGGTCCTCCTTGTACTCGGAGTCGGGCTAACGTCCACGCTAGCTTCCACGCTAGCTGCTATATGTTTAGCATTGTGGTGATACTTGAGGCTTGATGTGCTGCGGTGATATGCGAATTCCTTTTTGCATAATTTGCACACCACCGTGCTCTTATCGACGCTTCCATCCGTCCGTTTTTTAAAACAAAATGTCCCATCCACGGGGCCAACCAACGCGGTCTCATCAGCTTCTTCGTTCATGTTTGAATTGTTCACTGTGGTTTGTTGTTGTCTGAAGTCATGCACGTTAGTTGGTGCTCCAGTATAATCGGTACACCTGAAACTCATCCAGTGAGAAACGTTACGCGGTGCAAAAATAAGTGCGATTAAAATGCGTTAATTTGTTTAACGCGTTAATTTTTGTGTAATTAATTAATCTTAATTAACGCGTTAAAGTCCCGGCCATAATTTGAATAGATTGAGTTTTTTAAAAATGGGAGTTGTGTGTTCATATTTACCACCACAGACTATTCGTAATACTTCTTTTTGAGATATTGTGATTTTCTGAAGATTTGTTGAGTACGTGTTTCCTCATATTTCGGAGCAGTAATAAAGGTAAGGGAAGAATAGACTGTTATAAAGAGTTCTGAGTATTTTTTCCTCGAGAATGTTCTTAGTACGATACAAAATAACTATTGTTTTTGACAGTTTAGTTTGTACATAATTTATATGGTGCTTCCAGTTGAGTTTTTCATCAACAATGAGTCCTAAAAATGTACATGCACCAACTTTCTCTATCTCAGTATTGCAAATCCGTATAATACAGTCATTTCTACTCTCAGACTTTGTATTGAATAACATGTAATTTGTTTTGGCCACATTAAGGGATAATTTATTAACTGCAAACCAGTTACATAGTATTTCTAATTCTGCATTAACAATTTTAACAAGATCACCAAGATTATGATGGGAGCAGAGAATGGTGGTATCATCGGCAAACAAAATGAATTTTAACATATCGGAGGTGTTGATTATGTCATTAATATAAATCAGGAACAGTTTTGGACCTAAAATTGAACCTTGAGGGACTCCACATGTTATAGGAAGATTGTTTGATTTTGCCTCGTCCATGTCCACATATTGTAGCCTATTTCTCAGATAACTCTTAACCCATTCTTTGGCTTGACCCCTTATGCCATAATGTTCTAATTTGTGTATCAGTATAGTATGGTTCACACTAGGGGTGTAACGGTTCACAGAAGTCACGGTTCGGTTCATACCTCGGTTGGGGGGTCACGGTTCGGTACGGTTTCGGTACAACAAGGAAAAGCAAAAAAAAGTCCCAAATGCATAATTTGTTTTTTGCTGTTATTTATTTTTAACAGTAGTGAAAGTTTTGGTATGAACATAAGGAACTCTAACATTTGGAATAATTAACTGTACTACACAGTTAAAAACAAACCACAAACAGTAACACACACACTCAGATGGCCATATTATTTCTAATGGCTGATTCAAACAAAAAGGTTCAATAAGCTACAACTAAAAAGAATGTCTTTAA
Organism: Gobionotothen gibberifrons; assembly: GCA_943591055.1. Classification (NCBI taxonomy): domain Eukaryota; kingdom Metazoa; phylum Chordata; class Actinopteri; order Perciformes; family Nototheniidae; genus Gobionotothen; species Gobionotothen gibberifrons. The sequence continues at coordinate 10,512 of CALSBZ010028113.1, forward strand.
AATATTAAAATAAATAATAAGAAAGTGTTTCAATCACAATCAATAAAAGGCAATACAGAACTGTATAACATCTCCTGATAAATATAAAATAAATACAATGATAAATATAAAACAAAATAAAATCTGTACCTTTAGGAGCAATGTCTAACATGTGTAATTAACTTGTGAGTGTGTGAGGCCATTATGCCTAACTAAAGGTACTCAAGCTTTACTCTATTTTCAAGTCTTCAAAAAGATGAGTTTGTCTACGTTGTCAGTAGTGAGGGCAGATCTGTTGGCGGTAACTATGTCACCTGCCGTCGAGAAACCCCTCTCGCTGGGGACTGAGACTGACTCGGATGTGATTGAGCATGTTTGACGTGTTACCACTAGCATACAGCACCGCTGTAACAACGCCGACACACCGCCCTCGTCCGATCCACAACTCGCTCCCCATCGTTGTTGTAGTCCACAGGGAACCCGAAATGTTCCCACACAGCTGATTTAAAAGAAGCAGGTGGGTTCTAGCTCCTGTGTGTTATCTGAACTCGCCATAGCTGCTAACTTTTCTTCTTCATGAACCGTGACGGTACGGGGCGAATACGGATACCGTTACAACCCTACTGGCAGGTGATCACTGACATCAGTGATGAGGGCCCCACTATGATGTTCCGTTTCAAGGACGTTAGTGAAAATGTTATCAATTAACGTTTCAGTAGTGCTAGTTAACCTGGTTGGTTTGGTTATTAGAGGGAGAAGCCCGAGAGAAAGAAACATATCCATGAAGTGTCTCGCCTGTTGGTGCGAGTTGTATTTGGATAGATTAACGTTGAAATCTCCACACACATAAAGGTTTTTATTTCTATGAGGTGTGAGCATTTTTTCTACTTGTTCATTAAATTCCTCAAGATTACTTCCAGGCTTTCTATACATGCATGAGACGAGTATATGTTTTTTCTGTTTTAGCTCAATGTCTATGGTGACAGATTCCAAGGGGGAGGGAGAGACTTTCTACCAATCTCGCAGAAAGAGTGTTTTTAACAAACAGTGAAACCCCTCCACCTCTTTGGAGTTTGCGATTCATATGAAAAGCCACATAATCGGGTAAAAAGTTATCAACAGTGTTTGAGTCAGTTTGCCAGGTCTCTGAGATTGCAATGATGTCAAAAGATCTATTTATGAGTTGAAGATATAGTTGGATTTTGTCACTATTTGCATTAAGGCTACGGGCATTAAAGTGAATTAATGAAAAGCCATTAATA
>CALSBZ010028114.1:0-14767 GCA_943591055.1 Gobionotothen gibberifrons
TCCATCCCTCCAGCAGCCGGCGCTCTAACCACACCCCGCTGACACAGGCACATTTCCAAAGGTCTGGTTTGTAAATACCATAGCTAAATACATTAGATCAAGCGGGGCAACAGCTAACCTTGACAATTATAGGACTGTTTCTACATTAGTGAATAATCAGCTTTAAGCTGATTAAGCATCCACCTGGCAGGTTGCCTGTTTTAAAGTTTATGTCAGAATCAGCCCAGAGTCATAGCTGGGCCTATTGCTCTGGTCCTGTCCTGCCTATGCTTTTCAGACACGCCGATCGTTAAAATCCACCTGGATCTTTTTTCATAGAAGTTGACATTATCCTTATTCATCTTTAAGGCTGTCTATGTTGTAATTGTATTATGTTTAATCCATACTCACACTGAATCTATTGCATGTCTGTCCGTCCTGATAGAGGGATCCATCCTCTCTTTTGCACTCCCAGAGGTATCTTTAATTTCTTCCCTTTATTTGTGGGGTTTAGTTGGGAGTTTTTGTCTTGTATGATGCAAGGGTCTTAGGACTGAGATGTGTACGCTATACACACTGTAAAGCCCCCTGAGACTAATGTGTATCTTGTGATATGGGGCTATACAAATAAATGTTGATCGATTGATTGACACTAAAGTATCATACCCTGTCTCCAATGTTTGCATCCTGTCCCTTTACAGCCACCCTGGTGATGCCGGGCAGGTCAATGAGTGTCAGGTCGGGAACATCAGGAGAGGCGATCTCCAGACTGATGAGTTCATCACTGATCCCCACCCCTAGTCCAGCTATTTCATCCTGGGCTGGAGAGAGAGGAAGCATGTTGAATGATTACAGGATGGAGGTGCTGAACACTGAAACCTTAAGTAGCAGCTCCGTCAATACTCTGTTTTTGGTAGTGACATGCTCTGTATACCATACCGTCTCTGATCTTCTTCTCCACATCTGCAGGGTCGTCTATCTCTTCCTCAAAGTCCTGGTAGCTTATCTTCCCGTACCACTCCTCTCCTTCTTTCTTTCTCTTCATCTTCAGTTCGAGAGGACATCTTGTCACAATGCCTGAGTTTATGAAGATAGAAGGATGATAATGAGAGGGAAAAGGGAAATCCAGTGTGATTGGTGAAATTAGGAGAAAAGCAATAGGTTATCTTAGACAACACTACTGATATCATCTTTATAAAAGTGGTATTTATATTACATCTCCAAAATATCTCCCATGCATAATACATATGCTAGAGAAGACTAACTAAAAAGAATGATGGGTCGTGCTCTGTTGATTTCCAACAATAACACAGATATTGTGTGATGTAAGGTGACCTGAAATGCAACGTATTATAGCTATATTATATTTTGTAAAGCTCTATTTTTTTGTGGCAATCTTTTTGTAGCCTACAATTTGGCTTTGGGCCCTCATTTACATTGGTTGATTAACCAGCCATACAGGTTTTCTAATTTCCATTTCCGTGTTGAGAATTAAGACATGCCAACTGTAGCCTATTGAAAAAAATATAAAAAATGTGTCTTTTTCAGTTTTATGTTTCATTTAGTCCATTGACAAACACCAATCACTGCAGCTTTAGTTTTTGACTGATACTGATGGTTGTGTACGGTTTATATATTTTTAGTTTTTTCTTAATTTCCCCAATGACACTTATGAACTGTATTTGTCCAATAACTTGTGCGACGTTAGGCAAGCCACAACTTCTAAGCATCCATAATTTCAAAGAGAGAAAGAAAGAAAGAAAGAAAATCAATGTTTTATTTGTATTTATTCAACTTACCACTTCCTCTTGGTAGAGCCACCCCTGACAGCGCCTCCAGCACGGAGCTCTTCCCCGAGCTTTGGTCTCCAATGACGGCGATTGCAGGCAGAGCCAAGTCCTTTTCTACACCCAGAGAGCGAAGAGAGTCGATGAGGTCGATGCAGGGACGAACCTTCTCCTCATACTGTTGGTTCAGAGTGTTCATAATGATGATTTATTCTATCCTGCCAGTAAAGTGCTTTTGGTTGTATTTATTTGAAGATGTGTTCTTGGTTGAATCTGCAGTAGCAGCAGGTCGGATGCTGAAATTTGAGTGTGTCGGATGCGAGCTGCCGGTATCCTGTGCAATGAAAGGATAGGTTTCGATTCTTTACCCGAGTTTCGTTTCCAGTCTTGTACCAGCAGCAGGGGCGGACCGGCTCGGTTCGCTGACGGCCGGCACCGCCCTTTATCTTTTAATGTTTTAAACGGCATCATTTAAATTGGGCTGATAGGCGACTGAGCGAGGTCCACAGTTTCCCCGTAGCGAGCCTCCCCCGCTCTCCTGTTGACAGTTCACGAGCGTCTAGAATCCCCCCCCACCCCCGTTGTTGTTTAAATTTGAGTTTATTGGTAGAATTTCGTTCTTATAGCCAACTGGTATTGCCATTACAGTTTCCTGAAGTATATTATTTTTTTCAACCAAGTGACCGGAAGAACCTAAATACAATTCTCAGTAACTTGATTAAGCCAACATTTATTTTCTGAAAAAAAGGCACCTTTTTAAAACGAACTATAACATGCCAGTTATTTTCATATGTTTGGACCTTATGTAGACTACTGTATCTGTGGCATGACATTCAGGCAATAAGAAAGTTGAATGAAAATAAGCCAAGATAAAATAGACCTTTATTGGTGCCCGTAGGGCAATTCAGGTGTTAAAGCTGCCACAGATTAAGAGAGAATCAAAGGACAGTACAGATTAGAGTTCAAACAAGTTCAATAAGAACATAAGAGTAAACATGTAAGTGATATATAATATGAATAAGAATAACAAGTTATAATATTTATGAACACAATTAATTAAAAGGCAAATAATGAATAAGAATATTACATTGGATCACTTATCAATAGCCACTCTTTATTTTATTTGCTTTTCTAGCTTAAGTGACTAATAATATCACAAATCTGTAAAAGAAAAGAAATGTGATCAATGTGAAAACCCAACAAACTTCTTCCATCAGGAATCAGATGTTAAGGTTTGCGCTTTACTTGGGTTGTGTTGAAGTTGTATGTTCATGCTGAAGTCATTCAACAGAACACGGGCCCCTGACATGCGCTTGAGGCTTTTCTGAAGTTGTCTTCTCCTATTTTCCATTGAAAAGTCCTCTTGAAGCAAGCACTCGGTTGTCTCCTTGTCCTGAAGCATCTGCAGCATCTCCCTGTGCAGCTGGAGGGTAGACTCCTGCATCACTTGGTAGCGGATCACCAGCTGGATCTGGTCAGCCAAGCGCTGGCCAGCAATCTTTAGTTTGGAGAAGAAACAAGTAGATATAACACGATGTTTAAAAGCCACCTTCAAAACAATTAACAAGTGTGCAATTAAAACATTCAAGGGTGGTTTTCACTATAAGTAATGTGGTTTTTTTGGACGGACACAATAATTTACATTTTTTTACTATTTTCAATCTTAATTTACTTTAAAATAAAATACATGTATATTGATTCTGACTTTTCTACATCCAACTCACAGGTTTATCATTGCTTTCAGAAAAAAGATTATTAATGTTCCCCTTTTAGAAGTGCAGTTATGATCATTTGTTCTGGGAATGTCATTTTCGAGCCTGAGATCTGGAGAACAGGCTTGGGGCTTACTTAAAGCTTCTGTGGTTGCGATGTCCACATTGCAGGAGACAACCACCAAGCTGATGGTTTCTTGTCTTTTGATGAAATTCTGGATCAGGCTCTTTATCTGAAAGTATGAATTCATATGATATGAAGTATAATAGTTTATATCGGTGAGGACCATCCCAAAGACAGCTCAAGAGCGGCTTTTCTTCCTCCAAATGTTGTGGAGATTAAACATGGACTGCAGGATACCCTGCAACTTCTACAGGCCATCAAGAGTATCCTGACCAGCTGCATCACATCCTGGTATGGCAGTTGCACCCCTGTAATTGTAAGACTTTACAGGTGAAAAGTGTACAGTACATAACCAGGAAGGAGCTGCCATTCGTGGAGGACCTTTGTCCAAAACTATGCTGTAGCCTTTGAATCCTTTGATTCAACTGATCCAGATAAATATCTTATTACCAACAGTAATGTCCCACTCCCCACCCAGCATTACTTCTTCGACCAACTTGTATGGCTGCAGGTTACATATGAAAAAAACCTGCCAACCACTGTAGTATTACCTCATTGTGAGGAAGCAGTACCATTTTCATTTAAATGGACTGTACACATGTTTCTACCTTAAAGGAGGGGTAAGTAAGTGTTTGATAAGTGCACAAAAATTCCAAAGTACACAACCGAAAAGAATCCGCCCCTTCCTTCAGACTTCCTACAGAGCACCTCCTCCAACACACGTGAACGTGCACAAGATCATGATAATGAATGTAAAACAAATGTATAACACAGTTATTGTCAGTGCTTATATTTTTGAAGCTAGCATATTTGTTTTGTGAAAATGTCTTACAAATGTTACGTCTAGCTGACGAGAGCAGGCTGCGCCGGTAACATTACATATCAGCTCGGTGTGCTCCGTAAATAGTCGCCATAGTTGAAAAGCAACTCCGATATTGACTCTGGTTTGACTTCTCCTAGTTTCCACTTTCTTTTTCTTCATAATTTGCTCCATTACAGTTTTCAGTGTGATGAGTGGTACTTGTCATTTGAGTTGTCCACAACAAATAACATGGGAGAAAATGCGTCCACTTCTGGGGTCTTTTGCCATGAACTGATGTGTTGGGGAAGTGGACATGTAACCTGTTCAGTGTTTTTGGCACGAGAGCACTCTTAGAACACCAAAGTCATTTGAGGATTAATCTTTGAGTACCATAGTTGTCTCTGGACCAAAGTATGGTCTAGCTCCAGCATACCTGATTTTCAATGTTTCCTTTTTGTCCCTTTACAGCCACCCTGGTGATGCCGGGAAGGTCAATGAGCGTCAGGTCGGGAACATCAGGAGAGGCTGATCTCAGACCCGGGCCCGGCTTTTTTATTCTGAGCTGGAGAGAGAAGACACAATGTATAATATGGATGTGATTATTACAGAAAATAAAACTGCCTTCAATCTTCATCAATACTTATAGTGATATACAATAGTGACATTGATAGTAAAGCAGTGCATACTGTACCTTCTCTAATCTTCTTCTCCACACATGCAAGGTCTTTTAGCTCTTCCTCAAAGTCCTGGTAGCTTATCTTCCCGTACCACCCCTCTCCTTCTTCCCTTCTCTTCATCTTCAGTTCGAGAGGACATCTTGTCACAATGCCTGAATTAACGTAAAGTGAATACAGAGACAGGGAAGAACAAGTTAAATCCAGGAGTTTTTGGGAAAATCAATAATAATATAGTTGGATCTCTAATAATTGAATCATGTCCAAAGGAACTCTTTGAATAAAAGGGAACTCAAGATTCATTCAACTCCACGCTTTCTCCCTTTCAACTGGTATAACTTGTATATTATTAGTATCATTAAGTTCCCTGCAAATAACAATTTGCGATTGAGATATAATGTAGTAATAGTGAGAGAGAATGATTTAGAGGTTGTGTGACGAGAGTGAGGATGGTAGTTGGTTATTTGTTAGACTCTTTGTTTATTTAATTGTGTCATTTTTTATTTGATGGATAGTTAGGCCTCATCGATGGGTAAATAGTTAAAGGTCACGTATTATGCAAATTCCACTTTTTCATGTCTTTTATTGTTTTGTATATATCTGAGGCCTATAATATATTGATGAAAAACAGTATAATAGGGGACCTTTAATGTCTAATAATTGTTATCGCAATGCTTTTTGTTTTCAATTAATCATTTAATTGACCCACCGCTAATGTTAATGTATGTGTTGTGGGATGAGTTATTTCTAGCTATTAAGTCAGAAGCAAAGTGTTTTTTATTTATTTAACTTACCATTTCCTCTTGGTAGAGCCACCCCTGACAGCGCCTCCAGCACGGAGCTCTTCCCCGAGCTTTGGTCTCCAATGACGGTGATAGCAGGCAGAGCCAAGTCCTTCTCTACACCCAGAGAGCGAAGAGAGTCGATGAGGTTGATGCAGGGACACACCTTCTCCTCATACTATTGGTTTAGAGCAGTGGTTCCCAAACTTTTTCTGTCAGCCCCCCCCTTTGGAGATAAAAAAAGGTCGGGCCCCCCAACACAAGTCAGGCTCAGTGGCGGCGCCAGAGATTTATTTTGGGGGTGCTGTGGGGTAGCTTGACGTTTCATAGAGGGTGCTCAAACATTTCGGGTTTTCCCTTAATCTACCGGACGCTACAGTGGAATTTTCTACTGCAACAATCCCCACGCAAATACACAACGTACCCGCGACAGTTACAATGAAGGCTCGATAATCAGCTCACGGCATATTGGTGTAAGCAGGGGTAAAGTGTTATTGTTATAGGTGGTGTGGTATTGTTTACATTAATGGTGACCAAAACGTTTGAGACCCACTGAGATAACACTGAGAGAGTCCTTTAGTTCACTGAGTCACTCAGTCTGACAGGAGAGGACTCTCCTCCACTTGTTGTTGAACAAACTCCTTATATCCGTTAGCGTAGCTCGCTATCACCAGAAGCTAACAACAACGATCTCCGGTACCGGTGCGCTCTCTCTCGCTCGCGCACGCACACAAAATGGCTCGTTTCACACACACACAGGGCCGAGCTTTAATGAAACACAGAGACCCAGACATAGTACTGTACTGTATCATATTATTTTCTAATCAATACTTTTTCAAATTATGATTTTTTTTTTTAATAACCATTTTTCCTACTGGTCTCTCGCGCCCACCCTGTCATGCCTCTGCGCGCTCCACACTTTGGGAACCACTGGTTTAGAGAGTTCATGATGATGACTTCTTGTTGCCTAAGGTAATAGAAAACAGAAAGACAATTCCTGCTTCTGTCGCAGATAAATGTAGTACAAAGTGCACAGGCTGTTTCTACGAGCTTGGTGTGCGGTACTCAACTAACACTGCAGGTGCAACCAGAAAATCAAGTTGGGCTTATGGGAAATCAAAACTACACTTAGGTTTCATTTTCCTGTCTGCCCTTTTCCTTGCAATGTTTGCTTGTAACTTCAATTACAAACCGGTTCTTCATGTGACATGCTTTGGTTATGATGCTGTAAGCCTACGCCCAGGGTCACTACTTTTGTGTTAACTTACATTTACAAATGTGTTTTTATTTAAAAAATAACCACATTTAAAAACATTTTTAAAGATATTGTTTTGTTGTTCAATACTCTCAAGTAAGCCCATTACAACTTCCATGTTAAAAAGGTGACTCTATTAGAAACAATTATATTCATTTCACTTATGCGAGCTGCTCTAGCTTGGAACACTCTGCAAAAAGAACTGAAACTGAGCATCTTGGTTCCCCTGCAACATAGATGCAATGCAATTTGATAATCTTGCTACCTGTCAATGTTGATAGGTTTGCAAATTGTACCCCTGTAATTATGTTGTATGATGTCCTTTTAGTCTTCTGTTGTGTTTATGTTTTCATGTGTAACCAACTTGCTGCAGGTCTCCCTTGAAAAAGAGATCGTTTGATCTCAATGGGATTTTACCTGGTTAAATAAAGGCTACAAACAAACTTGTACCTACTGTGCTGGTATTGTCCAATGTTTAACACTAGTTCAGTTGTGTCTGGCATGTATAAATCACAATGTGGGGTAACAATAAGGAGGTGGGGACTGTAAGAGAATATTTAGTTTAGTTGTTTTTTGTTTTAATGTTTTCAGGATGTGCTGTTTGTCTCCCAGTCACAAACATAAGAGTTTATAAAATAGTAGTAGATACAAACTAATGTTGACAGTTTCCATTTCACAGCAAGTAGAGTAAAATGGGCTCGAATGTTAAGAAAACTGCATTTTGAGATGATTTCCTGACGTTTCGCTGCCAAAACTATTGAGAACTACAGAACATGCAAATGTATTGTAAAAGAGTCATGGTCAGATTATTTCAGTGTTACATGCACATTAAACACATAAGGGGTCCTTTGCAGTGTTGAAAGAAGTATCGAGATCCTTTACTTAATAAAAAGTACAAATACTATGGTCTTAAAATAATCCACTACAAGTAAAAGTCGTGATTTCAACATTCTTCTTATGTAAAAGTACAAAAAGGATTAGCATCAGAATGTACTCAAAGTATAAAAAGTGCTCATTCTGCACAATGTCCCATTACAGAATAATATAGTACAGATGTATTATCATCTAAACGTACTTCAAGTATCAAAAGGGAAAGTACTCATTATGCACATTGGATCTTTTCACCTATTTTATTATTATGGTTTATATTAATATCCTGTTTTTATACATGTAAGAGCATTTAAGTAATGTAGTTGGTCAATATGGACCACATTTGGATAGTTGAAATACTTTGTAGATTAGAAGTACAGTACTGTATTATACCATATTAGGGGGACCCAAGTTCCCATCAGCAAAACCACGTGGGTTTGCTATCCTGGCTCCAAAATGGTGGAATGAGCTCCCCATTGAAATCAGGACAGCAGAAAGCCGACACATCTTCCGGCGCAGACTGAAAACTCATCTCTTTCGACTCCATTTCGAGCGATATAATTATTAACAAAGCACTTATATACTAATAAAGGACTGGCTTATCTAAAGCCAGTTGAGTAGCACTTGAAATGTTTTAGCTCTATGAAACCTGATGTACTTATATGATTCTGTTTTCTTCAAGTTTGTATTTTGTTGGTCGAACGCACTTATTGTAAGTCGCTTTGGATAAAAGCGTCAGCTAAATGCAATGTAATGTAATGTAATGTAGCATATCATGCGTTTGATATGCGTGCCACTAAAAAATATATATATATATTGGAAATGTTCAACATTGTCTACTGGCAATAAAGTGAGAGGCACAAGGTGACCAGGGGCCTCATTTATAAAGGGATATACGCTAAAAAAATGGCGTACGGCAGTTTCTACGCAATGTTTGCGATTTATAAAATACTAACTTGACGGGAAAACGTGTGGTCCTCCACGCAAACTCTAACCCATGCGTACGCACTAAGCACAAACATTTATCATATAGGAAGAATTCATTTTCACAAATTGATTAAAGCCAATCTTAAAATGATCTAACAAACGCCTGTTTGAGACTCCTCAGTGCACACAAACACATATTGGAGAAATAAATAAATACGGATATGCTATTTAAAACCACCTCCAATATGTTGTGTTAATGTTATAACATGTTTTCTCATAAATGATGCGGTAAGCAGGAGGACAGAATTACGTCTAAACTGACGCCGTTTTGCATTTCTATTGGTTGTAGGTACGAGCATGGTTATATGTTTAATGTTTAATCGTGTTTTATGCTGTTTGCCAAGACTTGATAAGTCGCTCATAAAACACAGGAGGTATGGAAACTAAGAGCACCATATGTGGTAAATTGTACAGCGAATATAACACAACACATTAGTTGTATTTCCTTTAAGTGGTGGATATAGAGTTGCTGCGGAGTGGGGTGGTTGAGATGCACAGGCTGCAATGGAGACGCTGCGCACAGCTGATCGACAGCTGGGACACAAACCACCAAATACAAAAACATAATTCAGATCCAGTCGTCATGACTCCACTCCGGAGGGATTCCCCGATCATTTCTTACAGTTTCTCATCAAGGGGGGTCTCCTGTCCCCGGTACAAACACACTGCCTGAGGAAGGCTATGTGGATTTCTTTTGTCATTAACTTTTTCGGACCACTTATTTATTTATTTTGGTGACGATCCGACCTCCATGCTGCTACTCTGGTTCAAACTGCATCCACCAAACAATATGATTTATCTCGACCTCCCCAAAATAACCAAAATCTGCCACGGTGTAAGATGTTTTTTTTAGCTGTTCTGTCGTCATTTCCTGCGATCTTCTTCATGCAGTCAGTCAAAATGAATGAATGAATGGGCGTTTCTTTGACTATTTATAGGCAAATATGGACGTTACGTGAAGCCCGCAAAAGCTGCACCGCATTTCGAGTCGGTTGTGATTTATAAATGGAAACAGGCGTAGAAAGTGCCATACGCACTTTCCTCGCCGGTACGCAATGTTTGGTGAATCGGAAAGTGGCGGAACATTTATGGACCTATTTTTCGGATAGCAGCCGGGGGAGGTCTCAAAAAGCTCGCCTGAAGTCGGACAGCTCGGAGTCGGCTTCGTCTTCTTCTTCGCCTTTTTCTTCTTCTTCTCTCGGTTTTTTGGCGGATTGCAAACAACTTTAAGGTGCATACCGCCACCTCCGGAGTCGGCTTGACTCGGTTTGCATTTATAAAGAATGCACACATGTGTTTAATCGTTAATGTCAGATATGTACTAAGTAAATACATTTGTTCCTGCTCAAGATTAGATTCAACTTTATTGTTATTGCACATATTACAGGTACTGAGACAACGAAATGCAGTTTAGCTTCTAACCAGGAGTGCAACAAGCAGTAAAGTGAAAAGTAATGTACACAATCTACAGAATAAAATATAGAATGAATTGAATGATGAATAAACAGTGAGGGGTATGAATACACTAGATATACACAGCAGCCTGTGAGCAGTATGAACAGTGTGTATGAATATGCTAAGATATATAAAGTATGAAAACGGTAAGCAGTGCAAGTATAGTATATATTCATGATGATAATAAACATTGTGGAACAATGATGAAAAATGTGAATGGAAGTGACGACGTAAAACTGGCAAACTTTTGCCGAGCCAATTGGAGAGTTTCATCAGCAGCACGTGGTAAAAACCACCAATGAGCGCTCAGCTCGAGATACCAGCGAGACGTTTCCCATCAAGCATTTCGCTTCCGCAACCCGTGGAGAGGAACTGCGGCGCCACGCCTCGCCTCGCTCTCAAGGCTGCGGGCGTCTTTGTCCCGCGAGATTTCAACGTCTCATGTAGGCGAGCCTCCAGAGCAAGTCGGACAAAATAACTAACCATCATGCAACGCACAAGCAAGTCGTTGATCGCAACTGCGCAGGTCTTGCTTGTCTCAAACAAGCCTATTATCTGCTCTAAAGCTGATGCTGAGGACTTCCTGTTGTGAATGGTTCAGTTTCTAAATGAGTGTTGTCGCCCCCTGCTGGTCACTCAGTAGGCTGCACACGGTCCTGAGTTCATTTCAGGTGCTAGATATGACTGCAGTATGTCCCCTTTTAAATTGGTGTCAGTTAAAACGACACACAGTACTTTCAAAATAAAAAAAGCCTAAGTAATTGTTTGACGTATTACATAAATGACATATTTACAATTAGTGGCCTTAGAAAATGCTTCTGGCTGAGGTTAAAATGTGACTTTCACTCTTTTCCAGTAGTTCAAAAAAAATTGATATTGAGCAGCCCGTCTCGTCAGCATCAACTTGACTGTAAATTGAGTTTTTAATGTAAATGAATTGTAATATTGTAATTGTACTGACACATGCTGGTATTTATATTGTATTGGTCTGTATCTGATCCGTCTGTATAATTGATAGTGTAATAGAGATTATGTCATATTTTATGTCTGCTAATGGAAATTAGCTAATAGCTCAATCTGGCATGAATCATCTCTTCTCTAATAGAGATGAACATATTTGTATGCATTGTTCTTGTTTGATAAAGACATAAACAATAATTGACAGTGTATTTTGCTTATCATGTATTAGCTACATGAGAACAGAGGTCTGTTCTCAAACATCTTTGTTTATCTGGTAACATAGAAAACATCGGCAAAGTTCAAACTGTCCATTTGACAGACAATCCCTGTTTGTGCGGACACCAAGGCAACAGGTCAAATGTCTTCTGGTGACACTTCAGTCCAAATAAGACATTATTTGTAATCTTATAAATTACAACTATTCTTTTCTTTATGACATACAGCAATGTCAGTGAAGCGATTTCATGCAGTTGTACTACTAAAAAAGAAAAGATCACTATAACAAACACGCCAGTTATTTTCATATTTTTGGACCTTATGTAGACTACTGTATCTGTGGCATGACATTAGACATGGCAATCTAAAATAGACCTTTATTGGTGCCCGTAGGGAAATTCAGGTGTTAAATCTGCCACAGATTAAGAGAGAAACAAAGGTGTCGCGGCCAAAATCCTATAAAACAGATAATTAACTTAAAACAATACAGCCGCTGAGGCACTAGTTAGCGGATGTTACGCAGGGCAATGATCCAGGTCCAGACAAGATTCTCCATTTGTGCAGTTTATTCCGATAACAAAGTACAACGAACAGGTTTCCTATATCCCTTTTCCTTAAGCCTTTCCTATGGCTTTCCTTTTGCTGGCTTGAAACACCCTGGTAAAAAAACGTTAGCCTACTAGTGCTCTGGCTCCCATCACCCACCTGTCTCCAATATATACAATTACACCAGGTGCTCTAATCAGCCAGTGACCAAAACATGCTTTCAAAATGAAAGCATAGAAACTACTTTAACTAATGAGACTAACTAAGAATACATTTACAATAAACACTATAAAACAGCAAGAAAATAAATGTTAAACTATTAAATAATATAAAGAGATATAGCTCCAACAAAAGAACAGTAGATACGAGTTCAAACAAGTTCAATAAGAACATAAGAGTAAACATGTAAGTGATATATAATATGAAGAAGAATAACAAGTCATAATATTTATGAACAAAATTAATTAAAAGGCAAATAATTAATAAGAATATAAAATCGGATCACTTATCAATAGCCACTCTTTATTTTACTTGCTTTTCTAGCTTAAGTGACTAATACTATCACAAATCTGCAAACCAATGTGATGAATGTGAAAACCCAACAAACTCATTCCATCAGGAATCAGATGTTAAGGTTTGCGCTTTACTTGGGTTGTGTTGAAGTTGTATATGTTCATGCTGAAGTCATTCAACAGAACACGGGCCCCTGACATGCGCTTGAGGCTTTTCTGAAGTTGTCTTCTCTTTGTTTCCATTGAAAAGTCCTCTTGAAGCAAGCACTCGGTTGTCTCCTTGTCCTGAAGCATCTGCAGCATCTCCCTGTGCAGCTGGAGGGCAGACTCCTGCATCACATGGTAGCGGATCACCAGCGGGATCTGGTCAGCCAAGCGCTGGCCAGCAATCTTTAGTTTGGAGAAGAAACAAGTCGATATAACACAATGTTTAAAAGCCACCTTCAAAACAATTAACAAAAAAGTGTGCATGGAATTGGGAGGTATAGATTAAAATGCATGCTGTTTTTCTTTTCCATCTTTATATAGTAGGTACTTTTACTCCAATACATTCATTTGAACACTCGTACACACACATGTATAGCAACAGGATAATATTGTAAACAAAATAATGTAATACTGTCGAAAAGAACCTGCAACAATAACTTTGAATTTTGATACTTGAAGTACACTTATGGCGCTTTTCCATTGCAGGGCCTCACTCGGCTTAGTACGGTATGGCTAGGCCTCGTTAGGCCTTGTTAGGCCAGGCTCACTTTATGCTGCGTTTCCATTAAAGTTTAGGAACTGGGGTAGTAACTATAGTAACACAGTGTATGCGGAGCCGTGACGTCATCTTCAATGTGAAACACAAAACCAACATCAGCCGTTAGCTGTTATCCCTCAGAGCTCACAGCTCCTCATATCTGTTCAGAAACTAGACAAAAGTTAAACAAGTACAAACCACAGACTGTCTGTGTCATGGCGAATACAGTCGCTGGTTTATTTATGTCTGTAGGCCGTTGTTGTGAGTGTGGACGGTCGGAGCATATACAACGTTAGCTCAGCAGATCTCCATTCAGAAAACACGCATTTAAAAAGGTTTTTCACCTGCCGTCTTGTCTGCAGACTTGTCAAAGCATTAATTCATGGTTTTTACTAACCGGTATCAGTATGTTGTTACTTCGGCATCATTTTGAAACGTGTATTACAATTAAATCATGGTAAAATATGTTCATTTTGTTGTAGTTGCCAGCGATTCTCTCATAGTTTAGCATACTCAGCACGGTTGTGGGCCCGAAATGAACCTCGATTTTGGAGAGCCAGAAAAACTGTGAAAAAGTACCCGCTAACCGGAACTACGCCTAGTGGAAACGCAACCAAAAACGGGCCGGGCACGGCACGGCACGCTTAAACCGTGCTGTAGTGGAAATGCGCCATTAGCTGAAAATACTTCTTTACTGTATATAACTCTGAAATGGGACATTGTGCAGTATGAGTACTTTTACTTTTTGCACTTTAAGTATGTGTTGATGCTAATACTTTTTTTTACTTTTACTTAAAGGTGGGGTAGGTAATTTTTGAGAAACCAGCTCAAGTGCGCTAGAATTTGAAAATACACAGCCGGAAAAAATCTGCCACTTCCTTACAGAGCCCCTCCTCCAACACACACAAACGCGCACATGACCAATGAGGGCACGAGATAAGTTTGTGCACAGATGGAAGGCTGACAGGCAGGTAGGCCATCCAGTTATTTTAGCCTGCCGGCTCAGATGATTGGTCGTGCTTTTTACAGTACTACGGCTTCCACAGATGACATTTTTTTATGGATTTTTTGTCAAAGCACTTAAAATATTCATTGCTATCGGGATGTTAAGAGCATTCCATGGAATATAACAAAAAGTGTATCTCGAGCCGGTTTCTCAAACTTACCTACCCCACCTTTAAGTAAAGGATCTGAGTACTTCTCAACACTCGATATCACTTACTTGGTAATAGGATTTAAGGTGTTTGATCATCTCTTTCAGGGTGGCCCCACTGTTACTGCTGTTCAGAATCGTTTGAAAAGCAAAGGATGACGCAGCAGGCTGTTCTTCTTCCCTCTTCCTCTTCCCTAACTTCTTGCTG
>CALSBZ010028116.1:0-11593 GCA_943591055.1 Gobionotothen gibberifrons
ATGAAAAAAAACAATGACAAATACCTTTAAAGTAAAGACGACTAAGCGGGCTATGAGAGGAATACAACCCACAATGTGCCATGACTCCAGGAAGAAGGAACTGAAGCCAAACATCACACATATTACCTGCCAAGTCCTCACAGAAATCCTCAGAAATGTGTTGTGTAATACCAAGTTATCCCAGAAATGAGTTTTCTCAATTTCAAAAAGTAATTAGGTGTTGAAGAAACGTTGTTGTATTTCTTAATTGCTTGAGTAATATTAGTTCTCCCGGGCAGTACCCGGGACCCCCTTGAAAACGAGATGGTGCATCTCAAGGGGTTTATCCCAATGAATAAATGTCTATATATATACTGATAAATGTGAAGCAACCGCAGCCACAAGAGTTAACAACAATAGTGTAAATATCAGAATACAAGACGAGAAAAACGACATAGCAAAAGGTAGTTATACACTGGATTGAGGGACTAGCTGGGAGAGGATAGTTGTGGGGGTTTGCAACGGCAATCGAAAAGAAAAAATGTTTCAACTGTCATAAGATGATACAGTACAGAGTAGTGGGTGTTCAGTCTGAGGTGGATGTGGTGACTAATCGGATGCACGAATAAATTACTGCGATATGTGGAGGTCAATAATGCTGCACAGTACAGTAGGTGGTGGAGGGTACTGTACACTGACTGTGTGCTGCTAGCAGATGATGAACAGTTCCCTTTGGCACGCCTTTGCAGGTCAACGGTATGTTAATCAAGAGTCAGTTCATCCAGCAAGCTCCAACGTGGAAGTGGAAGCTGATGGATGGAAAACCTCTTGATGTCGTGATTGTCTTTCCTGTTGTATGCTTATGCTGTCTTGTCTTGTTTCACTTCCTGTCTTTGTTTTTTTCCCGCCTTTTGTCATTGTTTGCCCTGCTCCAATTAAATCCACCTGTTCGTAATCACCACCTGGTGCACCTCTTGATGTCACGATCCTCTTAGTTCCGATAGTTCTTGGGATTTTGCTTTCACACCAAAAAGATCTGGAACTAGATCCTAGTTCATGCTAACCTTTTCACCCCCTTTCAGTCCCTGCTAGAGAGGTGGTACTTTCCTGGGGAGGAAAAGGTTCCCATTTCTGATTGGCTGGGCGAATTACAGCCTCCTGTAAATCCTGAATCCACGCCCTGTAAAACTCAGACAAGTTTTGTGAAGCCGCCATTTTATTTGCTCGCATTAGCATTATTAGCATTAGCCCCGCGCACCAACGGAGAGAGACTAACTTATGGCAACACAAAATAAAACGTGGGAGCGCTGGAGTGATGAGGAGGTGTCGGCGCTTCTGGCGATTTACTGCCACCCAAAGTCCCGGACTCCGGGTGGCAGTATACGCCGTGAAGTGGTTTGCGGCCTGCCAGTAAACCCAAAGCAGAAGAAGAAGAAGAAGTGACGTCAGCAGCTTCATTTGCGTAATCCTCCCTCAGGGACTTATTCCGGTGTGAACGCGATTTACTAGGACAGTTCCAGGGACTAAAGAGTTCGGCGGATCTAATTACTGGGAACTAAGTACGACAAAGTACTTGGTGTGAAAGCGGCTAATGTGTTTTCCCGCCTTTTGTGATTATTTGCCCCGCCCTGATTTATTCCACCTGTTTGTGATCACCACCAGTACTCTCTTGTAGCTGTGTATTGTCAATGTGATTAGTTTCTGCATGTATACTAGCCTGTTTTACACAGTGTCCTCTGTTTGCTTGTATATTTTTCCCCTTGACGTTCCCATGGGGTTCTGCTGTCGATGTTTCCGTCTATGTTTCCTGTCTGGATGTATCCTTGTGTTCCCTGTGGATTTGCCGACCATTTTTTCCATACAAGGTTGGTTCCTCATTTGTGTTTGCTGCTATTGTTTTTTATTACCCTTGCGGGCAGGGAAGATAGTGGCCGACCCCCCCCCCTCCCCTCTGGCAGGAGGCTGCGCTCCATCAGGACCAAAACCTCTCGCTACCTGAACAGTTTCTTCCCCTCTGCTACCGGCCTCATCCACAAGGCCCGCCCCCACCCACTGACACTTCACCTCAGCCACATCATAGACTCTATGCATTACATTAATGCACACAATGTACAACAATATCTGTTTTCTTTTTTTGTATTACTGCCGATTTCTATTCCATATTTTTTCCTTTTTATTCCATTACATTTATATGTAAATACTGTTATATTTTACCATATTTCTTCTAATTTTTTATATTTTTCTAGTTCTATATCTGTGTTTTGAATTATTTTTTTACTTTTATGTATGCACCACGACATCAAGTCAAATTCCTCGTACAGTACGAGTCAACCTACCTGGTAATAAACCTGTTTCTGATTCTACATTTTTTGTGGTTTTTGTAGCTTTATTTTTAACAAAGCTTGCCTTTCGTTAGTTATGCCGGCGACTGTGGCTATGAAGTAGTGTGGTCGTTTTCCAATCGGATTTAGAAGTGTCCTTTGGTAAGATGTGTGAATGTTAGATTCCCTGCTTCCCTTGCATGGCAGCCCTCTCCTGTGTCTGAACTTGTGTGAATGCTGACTTGTACATGTAAAGCACTTTGAGGAGTCGTAAAGACTGGATGAAACACTTTGTATCTTCCGGCGCAGACTGAAAACTCATCTCTTTCTTTCGACTCCACTTCGAGCGATAGAATTACTAACAAAGCACTTATATACTAATAAAGGACTGGCTTATCTAAAGCCAGTTGAGTAGCACTTGAAATGTTTTGGCTCTATGAAACCCTACTTATATGATTCTGACTTCTTCAAGTTTGTATCTTCTTGGTCAAATGCACTTATTATAAGTCGCTTTGGATAAAAGCGTCAGCTAAATGCAATGTAATGTAATGTCATAAATACAGTCCATTTACCATACCTGCCTCCATGTTCTGCTGCGTTTGAGTCCTGCTGCCTTCTAACCCCATGAGACGTGATTGTCAGTGCTTGTATGTACACCTTTGGGTAGATTGGGAAGGCTATAGAGAAATGGGCCTTGGAAATTGAATTGGTTGCTCTGACGATGGTGATGACTCCGCTGATGTGACGCTTGATGGGTGAGGAAGTCATGAATCCTGTGAATAAGGTCAGACTGCACATTAAAGTTGTGGCCCTGTGTTGTGTTGAAGGCTGAGCTGTGATTGATGAAAAGCTACGCTGTGATTGTGTCCATGAGACTCCATGTTTTGTAACGAGGTGTGTGTGTGTGACATGTCGCTGCCAGTATTGCATTGCAGGCAAACTGTGAAGCCTGACATATAAAACCAGTTTCTGAAGGTTGTTTATGTTTCAATTTCAAAGGTTTTAATGTCATGCACATAAGCTACAGTGTAGAAATGGCAATAAAATACAAAAATACAATACAAAAATTGTGCAAGAAGTCTATACACACATAGGTTGGTATATTTATAATGCAGTCGTTTTTTATGAATTATTTTATTAAATATTTTTGTTGGGTATTCCTTTTATTTTTTATTAATTAAAAAATATGTGCTTTATTATTAGTTATTATAATTCTTGAATCTAAATTTACAATATAGAAATGATTTAAGATTATTACACATTTACCTTGTTGTTTATACTTTCATTAAGTTATTTAGTTTGAATTATTTTATTTACATTTCTAACAGAAGGCAATGTACAGGATATTTAAAAATCCCTTGTGTTTTTTTCCAATCTGACTGACAGGCACAGATGAATTTCAATGTTTTTTGAACAAACGATAGAGGATAGCTGAGCTCTGGACACCTCAAAGGATGTTGTCTGGGCCTGGTGTCTGGTTTGGCATGCATCAGGACAGCATTTGGCATGCAAATAATTTCAAAAGCATTTTAAAAAAAAATCATGTGTCGTGCCAATTGCACTGTATGAAGTATTGAAAAACACAGACATCATTTGAGCACAGTATTCTTAATATCTCAAATTCAATAAACCCAGTGCAATATCAAAATACTGCACTTAAAGGCATATACACACTTTTATAAAAGCTCATTTGTATACACAAGCCCTTATAAATAGCCTTTCTTTAGAACTGAAGAGGGATCAAATGTGATTTATCTGCGTGAAAAGTTGCCACGATCAGATCTTCCCGTGCATCAGCCAGCTAAATCAGAGCAGTGCATGCAATACGACACGCATGAAAGTGGAGACGGGGGTAAAAGATGCAGTGAAGACGGAGGTATGTGGGAGCACCCTGTCCGACAGAGACTCTGTGGCTGACTCAGCCTTACTGCAGTGTGTATGTACGTGCATGTGGCTGCACCCCCCTTCCTCCCCATGGCCATTTCGCTCCATCCCCCTCCCTCTCTCCCGCTCTCTCTCCCTTACTCACTCACTACCTCTGCAGTACCTCTCCTGCTCATTCCTCCCTGAGCTGGCCGGGGAGACACGCTGATTTTTCTGCTTTTCCGCCTGCTGGCTCTGCTCCAGCATCCCTCCGTGCCTCTCGTGTACTATCCTCCCCCCCTCCAGCCTATGTGTCCCTCTGTGGGTTTTGACAGCCAGCCTGCTTCCCTGGCTGCTGCTGCTGCTGGAGCAGTGGAGCTGTTTGACACAACACTGCTACGCCGCTCCGCCTTGCTTCTCCTATCTGCCTCACACTCTCCTCTGCTGGATAATCACCACTGAGTCTGAAAGAGACCGCGACAGAGGACTCGGGAAGCAAAAGGGAAGGAGGGAGGGAGATAAGAGCCTTTTCGTTTGACTGCTGCATTCTTCTTCTTCAGTTTTCCCCATCTCTGGCCTGCTGGAGTGCAGCACAGGGAACAACTGCTCGGAGGGGGAAAAACTCCCTGAAGGAATTTATTCCCTTCTCGTAAGCGTCCTCCCTCGCTGGGACAGAGGAGGAGAGAAGAGGGGAGGGACTGAGAGCAGGGCTTCAGCTCAGGGTCCCACCCTGCTCATAGGACAAACACACGCGCAAACACATTTGGAAAGATTGGACACAGTGCAGTCAGACAGGGACAGATTGACACATTTAGACAGACAGACAGACAGACAGGTGGTGTCATGGCATCAGTGGACAGCACCGGTTCGAGGGTCTCTGGTCGGCTGAGATCAGGGGATATACTTCACACTGGGCTGGTAGTTGCACTCCTGCTGGGTGAGTTATACTTCTGCCTGTCATTCCTCACTCTTTCACTACACATCACGCTCTGTTTAATGCCTTAATTGCAGTTTATAATTGGCTCTATACATTTAAACTCCTTCCTAAGAGATCTTATTCTGGTGCTTGAGTATATGTCATGCCGCTCTGTCACAGTAAATCTTTATTTCATTAATCCATACCAACATTTGCTGCTCTATCTCCTCTGCTTCGGCTCCCCTGTCTCAATATGTTCTGCTCTCACCTGGAGGCTAACAGGTACGGTTACATCACAGCAGATGTTTACTTGTTGCTGTGCTAAAGGGCATCAAGGTCAATAACATCCAATCCTTCAGTGGATCTGAACCTGGGCATATGTTGCCGAGCAGGAGGAGTGACATGCTGAATGCATCAACACAATGCCATTGTTAAAGAAAAGTTAGTGAAAGGGCGATACATATATATATATATATATATATATATATATATATACTTCTCAAAGTCAATAATAGATTGGATTAGATGTGGTGTGTGCGTGTGCGTGTGCGTGTGTGTGTGTGTGTGTGTGTGTGTGTGTGTGTGTGTACTATTACTGGTAGTGACGTAGTGGTGCAGTGGTGATCCCATGGTTTGCTCACACTAAGTGTGTTGTAGAGCCCCACATCCCCACATGTCCTCCTGCCTCTCAGCTGTTTTAAAAATCACCACAGCTTGAAGCAAAGAAAACTGATTAGGGGTTTATGTGAAAAACATCCCTTATTATGTAATAATATTTCATAAAATGCCGATATCTAAGCACGTAAGACTTACAATTCCAATGCAGAAATAGTTCGAGTGGCAAAAACAACCTCAAATAAATCTTATTATTCTCTTTTAAAGTGTTTGCTTGATTCCTTTGTTGTGATTTGTAAATGGTCCTTTCCTCTCACACCGTTAAAGTTGTCCAATCAAGCTATAAGGAATAATCTTTTTAAGGTTGAATATTAGTAATTGGAAAATATTGAACAAGAGCAAAACTCCAACAACATCTTGTCATTATGTGAGATTTGACTTAGCATACATAAAAGAATATGTAGCTTTTTTCTTTATTATTGGAAGTTAATATATATATATATATATATATATATATAATGGAAGCTGATTATGGTGTGTGGTTGGCTGAAAACCCAATGTATATACGATGTTGACCTCAAATTACAGGCATGTTGATACATTAAAACATTACAAATGGATGCTTGCAATTCTAATGAAGAGTTCAAACTTTTCCAAACGTTGTAATCTAATAGAGTTATTCGGTAAACGTCTGTAAAGTATTAAATAACTTGGTTAGGTTGTTTATGTGGCACTATCTGGCTCCCTAATTACCTGAGGTTTGATCCCAAAAAGTTGCATTAACATTAAATAAAACCTATTTTACTGATAGCTAACCGGCTTTGGATTTGCAATTCAAGAAATACACTTTTTAATATATATATATGTATATGTTTTATTTATTTGTTTGGAAGAAACAAATGTAACACGTGAGATGTTGAACGTAGATGAAACCCACTCACTCAGTCAGAATAAAGCAATGTTAGTATAGTGTGGAGATGTCTGTATCAGTCTGTATCTTTCGTTGTGTAGCTTCACCCTTTGGGTATTTGCGGTTGTAATGAGTAGGTCACCTACTTATATTTTTATGCGCTTTGAGCACCAGGAAAAGCGCTTTATAAATGTAATGTATTATTATTATTATTATTATTTGTTCTTAATTTCTATGAGTAAAGTTGATGCAACATTGAGGCAAGATCTTCCAGTTCCAAGGTAAAAAATCAAAACTAGTAGAAAATTCACCACAAAATTAAAAGTTATACTCGCCCTGTATCAACATGGATTTTTAAATTGGGCCAAGAAAGAAAAAAAAGTATCATTGACACATTTTTCTTTTTGACCTTCTAAAGACCTTGACTCAAATTGATTGTGTGTCAGCCATCTTGGAGTGTCAGTCAAATAACAACTCATAAGCTGCTTCGAAACACAACATTACCATCTCCATTCTCAAAACATGTATCTGTATTCTACAATGTACTGTATTCGGTTTAATACCGCATATTCATGTTCATCTTAATATACCCATCTGTTGATAAGTCCTGTCTGCATACACCTGTTTAGTTGTTCTCTTATATTCCTATAATCTCTCTTTTGAATTACTAAGCAATAAACTAAATTGCATAATACACACTTGTGTTACAATAATCAAGAGATATAAAAAATAAAACATGATAGTAACTTGCTGCCAGGTCTGTCCAAACTAAAGAAAGAAGGGACGATATTATTCATCCTCAAAGTATCATTCATTTTCCCCTGACATTTCAAGCCCTCATTACAACAGACAAGACTTAACGGACCAAAATACACTCATCAGAAAAGAAAAATAGATCCAAAGTTTAAAGATATGCAGAAGAACACACAGAAGAACTGTCACTTAAAGCCTGACACCACATTCATCTCCTTTACCATCACCCACTACAGTCTATATGGTGCTATATTATAACAAAGGACTACGCAACATTGTTTGTTGTCGAGAATAAAAGAGCAGATTGTGATAAAACCAGCGATGAGGCCAACAATTGCCGAGCAGTGCAAGTTATAGAAGAGCATTTACCAGTAACATTGAATAATCAGTCAATTAAGTTGTATGTATATAACATAACTATACTGTTTTTAACGCAAGGCTCTGTGCCAATCTCGCGGAAATGTCACAATGTCACATGTTAGACGCTTTTATCCAAAGCGACTTACATACTCAATACTGTGGACAATCACCATGGGAGCAATTTGGGGTGAAGTGTCTTCAGGGACACAACGACATGCTGACTGCAGTGGGGTTTGAACCCCCTGATCCGAACACCAACGCACAACCCACTGCACCACACGCCCCCAACATAAGCCTATAGAATTGTTACCAACCGCCGATTTTAAGACGCATAGAAGCTTCGGACATTCACCAGTGTGGTATTTACTGACGGATTTATGTCGTAGAACAAAACATTAAATCCCTTAGGCGTGTTTTAGTCCAAGTCAAAGTCAGCTTTATTGTCAAAATTACTACATGTGTTATACATCCAGAAATCTCGAGATACCGTTTCCCGCAGTCCCACAGTGAGACATATATACATAAAACAAAACAAAAAGGGCCTAGATAAACGGGGTATACAATTTAAAATGTTAATAATATATTTAAAATGTTCAAAGTACAGTGTCAGTGCAGTAGCAGCGGAGATGGGCACAAAAGTGACCAAAGATCTTATTTCAGGCTTCTAACCACAACATTAAACAAAAACACTAACTTTGACACAAGGGTGCAGAAAGTGATAACATGCTAATTCAGTTCCGGGTGTTATGACTCATTCCTGCACCACCTTATAGCAGCATAGCAAGATAAGCCTCCACCAGGCCTCAACATAAGCTTCATCAAAAGTCTTAAATGTGGTGAGTGTGTCTGCCTCTCGAGCAGTTGGCATGTACATGTGATAATCGTTCTGTATGTTGTTACTTGTTCTTGAGTCTATCGTATTTCCTCAGTGTGTGTACGAGCAGTGTAAATACGAGCCTGCCTACAGGCCTCTGTTGATTTAGCCAGTGTTGTAATTATCTGACCTCCTGTCACTCTTACCTTGGAGAGGACATCCCACTACCTCTCCCAATAGAGAGGTGAAGTCCCTCCCCTTCCGGTGGGACTCATGGGACCTTATTTACAAAAGTATGTATTGAAGTCAATGGAGAGAGAAAGATTATCTTTCGATCCCGTTTGAATTGTGCCACGAATTACACATATGATGTTTGTCAATCTTAAATATTAATTTCCACGTCAAAAAAAGTCACAGTTTGTCGTAAAACTGTTGAAATATAAGACTAAGAAAAATAGGCAACTAGAAAGACTACAAATCCCAGAGTCCCGGTCCCGCATGCTGGCTCTTAGGAACCGACTAACTCCCCTTGTGTGTATGTACAGCTCTCAACATGCCCAGACTTGGAGTGATTTTCACCTCTTTTAATACTTTTCACCTCATTCTGAAAGAAAGAAGTGAAATGTGCCAACGTGACGGCCGTCTTGGTGTGTGGTGCGAGACGGGAGATGTAGTTCATTGAGCGTTTCACACAAAAAAAGTGTTACTTCACAGTTTTACGACACATTTTGTTTTTTTTGTCTTGTAAAATTATCTTTTAAATTGACAAACATCATATGTGTAATTCGTGGCACAATTCAAACGGGATCGAAAGATAATCTTTCTCTCCCCATTGACTTCAATACATACTTTTTCAGAAATAAGGTCCCATGGAGCTCCCCCGGAAAGGGAGGGACTTCGCCTCTCTATCCATCTGGCGTAACCCCTTCAACACTGCACCTCCATTATCATACCCCTCCATGTTCACTCCCTACCGTCTCTTTCTCGGAGAGTTAATAGTGTCCTCGCCCGGTTCTCCAAGGGTTCCCTCTGAAATACATTAACCCTTCAATCTGTGGCCTACTTAGAAAAGAACCACCTTGACAGTCAGCAGAGGACACACACACTCAGTTACTTGATGTTTCCCTCCCAGCAGTGATTCAGATATTGATGTTTCCCAACTGAGACGAAGAGATTGTTTGATAGTGGAGTTATAAATATCACACACGTTCCATTACTCGTGCGCACACACACACACACACACACACACACACACACACAGCATAGTGAATGTGCGAGTGTTGTCAGGACAAACTGAAGAGATTTGAGAAGAAGAGGAAGGGGGCGGAGAGAAAAGGCGAATAGAGCAGAGGTGAAAACATAGGGGGGGGTGATCTATTTATAGGCATGAGGGGGGACACTTCTCTCAGATATGTAAAAGATCCTCATGTTCCAGTGTGCAGAAAGATACACTGCTATTTAGAAAGAGAGAACCTGACTTGTGTTAGCAGTTGTTTTTCTTTTGCACTTGGTTAGAAACCTTTCTCAGTGGCAGTAATTACCATCAGATGGTAAATGATTTTTCATTATTGCACTTAACAGAGTTTACAAGGCCAATGAGCAGCCAGCTACTGAAAGCGTTTGAAACCATTAATTGATTAAAAGGGGCTCTATTCTGCTCATTCTCAGGTTCATATTTCTATTTTGCTCGACTACTGTGACATGTCTCCATGCTTTAATGTTCAAAAAGCTCTGTGCTGCAGCACCTCTTTTCACCCTCTGTCTGAAACCAGAGCCCAGTGTGCTCTGATTGGTTAGCTGGCCGGCTCTGTTGTTGTGATTGGTCAACCAGCTTAGAGATGTCCCGCCCATTGATGCACAATTTGTTGGAGCGCTAGCCAATAGAAGCAATAGAGGGGGAGCTCCATGGGACCTTATTTCGGAAAGATTATGTATTGAAGTCAATGGAGAGAGAAAGATTATCTTTCGATCCCGTTTGAATTGTGCCACGAATTACACATATGATGTTTGTCAATTTAAAAGATAATTTTGCAACTCAAAACAATTAAAATGTGTCGTAAAACTGTTAAGTAACACTTTTGTTTGTGTGAAACCGCTCAATGAACTACATCTCCCGTCTCGCACCACACACCAAGACGGCCGTCACGTTGGCACATTTCACTTCTTTCTTTCAGAATGAGGCGAAAAGTATTAAAAGAGGTGAAAATCACTCCAAGTCTGGGCATGTTGAGAGCTGTACATACACACAAGGGGAGTTAGTCGGTTCGTAAGAGCCAGCATGCGGGACCGGGATTCTGTATCTGCGTATTTTTCATAGTCTTATATTTAAACAGTTTGAAAAAAACTGTGACTTTTTTGACGTGGAAATTATTATTTAAGATTGACAAACATCATATGTGTAATTCGTGGCACAATTCAAACGGGATTGAAAGATAATCTTTCTCTCTCCATTGACTTCAATACATAATTTTTCCGAAATAAGGTCCCATGAGTCGGAAGTAGATGGGCGGGACTTCGCCTCTCTATAAAGGGTTACATTGTGAATGTGTCAATATTACGGAAGTAAACAAATAGTGTTTAGGACAGAAACTCCCTCTGGAGAGAACACAGGTATTTTAGCCTTTGCAGACCATTTACATGCACACAAACCTATACAATACATCTGCAGGAAAGAGAAAACCCCAAAAAAGCACAATAGGGCCTCTTTAACCAAGCAGCCACATACAAAAATAAAAACACACAAACATAGACCAGCTCCACTCATCTCATCTTTAATTCAGTGATCCCTCAGGAAAATATCCTGCAAACAACTAAGACAGAAACACTGAGGAAAAAAGATAGAAACAAATAAATAAATAAAGCTTATTCAAAGAGAGCAAAAAAAGAGAGAAGAACAATGGCAACCTAGATGGCCTGTGTTGCTACTGAAAGTAGAGGAGACGAGTGTAGATGACGACAGAGGAGAGGTAAAAATATCGGATGTTAAAAGACGAGAGGAAAGAGGTGAGAGTGAGAGAGAGCAAATTCAGAAAACTGAACAAAGGAAGTACCAAAACCATTCA
>CALSBZ010028266.1:0-10080 GCA_943591055.1 Gobionotothen gibberifrons
TTGTGTGTGTGTGGGTGTGTGTGTGTGTGTGTGTGTGTGTGTGTGTGTGTGTGTGTGTGTGTGTCAGTGACAGTGACAGCAGTCATATCATAGTTTAAAAGGGTGTTCTCAAGCAGAAATATTTAATCTTCCCACGAAAATAAAGTTTGACTGGTACAAAGACGGTAAGAAATCGAGTGTTTTTTTACTCTATTATTCTACTTTTTAAGTACTACTGTACTCCCCCCGTAATACGAAGTTAGAGAGCGTGCAACATTAACGGATTATGGTTTTGGGTGGGCTTTGTCCTTGGCATTGATTCAGTCCACTAATAACAAGAGTTTGTCATTAGTGTTCGGACATGGACCACCAAGATAAATGCCAACACATGTTTAAATTATCTGAGGAGTAATGGCGTTTCCCTCCCCATAACTATCTCCATGTTGACTCCACTAGACAGACATTTTGAGTTATCAGCGCATGTTTAATCTGTTGCTTATTTTGCACCCATGCAGATGGTTAAAAGACGTTTAAACTAAACAACTAATTAAAATAATGTGAGGGGACTCCTTTTAGGATCATTGACAGATAACTGAAGTTTTTTTATGAAATACATTTTTTAAAGAAGTATGTCAATAATATAAAATAATTAATATCAAGTATAAAAACTGTGATTCTATGTTTTAAATGCATAGAGAGACCTAACTTTGGAACGCTGTATTAATAAAATGTGTTGGGTTTTAAATGACTAATATTGTCCTGATGTTTCTATTTAGAAATATATAATGTCATTTGAATAATATAAGATGAATTATTGTATTTTTTATACTAAAATTGTAATCCTACATTTCTTTTTATAAAAAGAGAAATATCAAACAACCTTATACGAGCTATTGTATATCCCTCATGTCCTATCCCTTTAAAAATATAAAATAATTATTATGTAAAGTAATTGTAATAACAGTAGTTATTATATATTTGATACATAAAATAAAAACATGAAATATATATTGAAATATTCCTTTTGTACCCCACTTCCCCTTGATTATTATAATCCTGGCATTATAAATCCACAGCTCATGCCTTTAACCCAAGAGAACTAAAACAGGGAACTGTGATGTTGTCAGAACTCTACCATAGGTTATTATAACAGAACAGGGAATTGAAATCATATAATGAAACAAGGCGATATGGAAGTTGATCTATGTACAATGGCAACTTGTGTGCAATGCCCTTGCACCACATTTCATATAACAACTGAGAAACAATTTAGCTTCAAAATAGATGCTAAAACATGTACTTATGGCACCAAGGTCGTGCTTAGCATGAAATATTTTAATTAAGAACATTGTGTGTTATAATTGACCTAGCTAACCAACAAATCTTTGCAACATATTCATATTTTTTATAAATTATACCAATTTACAAACCTAATTTGTTGAAACTCGAGTGGAGATCTAGTTAAGTTTACTCCAAAAGTAACTTGACAATCTCCCACCTTCACATTCTTCACCTTCTGTGTGTCTGCATAAATGCTAGCTGTTCTCCGGTTGCATGTCTGGGATGCCCGACTACTGTGTTCACCTGGCATGAACCCAAGCGAGCGGAGCCTGGAGTATTCATTGCTCAACCTGGGTGAAGGTCATGAAGTCCAGCCCTTCCCCTGCTCCGCTCCCCAATGAGCAAACATATGGTCATGGAGCACCTTGAACATGTTTGGGTGACCAGAACTACTTGGCCTGATCCGCCACAGCCAAAGAGAAAGAGACGCCGAAGGAGGTTTTGGGCTCACCTTGCTATAGAACAAGGATAAGGAAGGGAGGCTGACAATCATTCACTGCTTGCTCGAAAAAAAAGCATCCGAAGTCCCCCAACTAGATAAAAAATGCATCCTCTCCTCTTGTTTCTGTAGATATAAATGCATGTAATCATAAGGTACAAATATCATCACCCCGTTGTTCAAACAGCCGAGCCTCGTGTAATCGCTTCCATGTTTCCTCTGTGTTATGCTCATTAGTGGGTGACCTAAAGGCATGTAGGAAAAAAAAATCTTTGGATAATGGATGCTTGCTGTTTTGAGACAGTAAAAATAAACAGGTCTGCGGCTTTTATAATGAATATGCTGTAAACATCAGCCCTGAGTGTGAGTACATCACAAAGCTCATAACGCCATTGGTGTGTACGTGTTTGCATGTACAGTATGTGTTCATGCAAACACGTGTGTGTCATTGCTCGTGTGTGTGTTTGTCTTTGGGCAGGCTGGAGGGTGGAGATGATGACTCGCTGTTAGACTTTGTGAATGGGATGTGAGAGTGTCTCTGGTGTCTGGCCCAGGTGGTGACTGGAAGGCCGACTTCATTAGCCTTAAAGAGGAAACAAAGGAAGATGCATCGTAAAAAAGTGCCATCCCTCATCTGCGAGGCCACCGCCTGACACATTAGGAATCTGTATGCTCAATTAACCACTGGCAGGCTCATTTTTCCTCTCCCTCTCTTTCTCTCTTACTCGCTCTTGATCAAACAGAGCAAGATAAAGCAATGACACTGGACTGAAGCAGGACTTAATATACAGCACATTTATGAAGTTACAACATACTTTTGCTTGATTTGAATTGAAGGGCATACAAACTTGATTTTGTATTTATATTATATCAGTTTAAGTTATACAAATTGGTATTTCCCAACCTATTTTTTTTCAACAATTTGTCCCGTAGAACTGAAGCAAATCTTGCTGAAAATAGTTCCGTAACCTTTGTCTATAAATTGCACCACTGTCTCGTTGCAGGAGGAAGAGGAAAATCTGATGCCCGGGAGAACAGGAAATCACATGCCAAAAACACATTACTCCTGAAGTCCAATTTGCACGTGAGTTCTGTTATTAGAAAATAGTTAATTTACATGGACATTTTTACATTGCAAATTCCAAACATGCCAAATTCACAAAATTGATAATTACCAACAGTTGTCTTTTCCTTTCCAACTCCACACCCCAAGTTTTTATTCTCCCTTTGGAACCACAAAATGCTTTATACAGGTTTGTTCTCACATATGCAGTATTACTACGCAATACCTATGTCATACGTTGATGTCTGAAATCCTCTTTAATGAGTGCTAATATAATGCATCATCAAGCAAATGTGTAATACACATACAAGTGTTGCAAAACACCATCTTTAAACGGACACACAATGTTGACCCCTCTCATTGACATGATCATGTGCACAAGCAGCACAAAGACACAAATCTGACACCCTCTCCAACATTCCCTTCCATGTACTGGGTGGCAACCTGAGGATCCTTATCTTCCCATGAACCTCCTGTGAAAAATGACAATGAGGAACTGGCTAAGGTGGGATTTTGCGTGGTGTTGGGGGAGGGGAGGGAAGTCACTGTGATACGCATCAGCCTTTGATTAACGAGGTGAGCGAGACACTCCTTAAAATTGTAGGGGTCATGGCTTAGGAGGCCTCCATACAGCACTTCGCCACACTTCACAGGGCCAAATTCTCTTTAATATCGGACCCGCCCCTTTCTGTCTACTCTGTCCCCCCTTCTCTTTCTACCCCCCTGTCCATGCCTCTCTTCTGAGGTCTATAAGAGAGATGAAAAATGGCATGCAGCTGGCCAAGTACTTCCTTCCCCTTGTCAGGGTCAACAGTTCACAATGCTGATGGAGACCCTCACACCTTCATTAATAAGAGCTCCCCTGCACTCACACAGGTTGCTTTGCCGCATCACTGGACGGCCATCACTCCTACCTTAGTCTGGATTTCTTATCATTACATTCCTCATCGCTACATGAGTCATTTATTATATCTATATATCCTGCCATGCCATTACTCAAAAACCGAAATGTTTTGAAAAAAATCCAGTTCACCCATTGTTTCAAAGGCCCATGCTCCAAAACATACACACTCTCCATTTAACAAATTAAAGTACATGTCAAATTCTTATACAAAGATGTCATCGAAGATCCTTAGCTGCAATCATTTTATACTTCCATGGTCAAGTCATGAACAGCCAAACTCTGCATCTGGTTAGGTTTAGGGTACAAATATCAGGATAAAACAACCAATCTCATAACTTATGCCTAAACCTATCAATGACGGACAAAAGTTTGTTTGTTCCAGTGGGATTGTATTTCTGAAGCAATGGAACCTCGTAACAATGGACTTGATATTGGGAAAACGGGCTGTCGGAAATATGGGCTTTTGGGTCAAATGTGTATTACTTCCCAAAATTAAAGAATAATAAGTACAACAGAGGAGCTATCCATGTTTTCACAATTGGTGTTTAAGAATAATGGGCCATCTGAATAGTGGTCTACGATATGACCTATGCATACAAAAACATGTATTTTAGTTTAGGACTGAAGAAACCTAACATTTTGAACATCATCATGACTTTAATAAAATGTGAACATTACTCATCGTTGCATGTTACATTATTGCGTTAACAAGTATTTAAAGTGGGGATATTTTTAGTTTTTCATCAGTTGCTCACTTACTCACTTGGGTCACACCACTTACAGTAAGTCTGTCTGGGTTAAAAAAGGCATCACAGCCTCCAGTGGCCGCTAATGGGACTTTAAGACCTTTGATCTTTTAAAAGAAAAACGACTTGTAATGACTAAACATCTTCTAAATAAGAATATAAAGGGACAACTGCACTGTAAAAAAAAAAAATTGTAAAAAATTGTAAAAAAGCGGACATTTTCTGGCAGCTGGGGTGCCAGGAAATGTCCGTTAAAAAAAGGAAAAAAAACGTAAAATAAAATACGGAGATAAGATGTAAAACTAGAGAATGCAATTCCTGAAGAAATTGCTAGTGGGAGTGCTGAAAAGCTGACGCTGAATTGCTATTCTGAAATGTAATGTGTAAGAAGAAAGTGAAGAATTTAGATTTAAATGATACATGAACACTGGGGGCTTGAATGTGTGATAAGATAAGAAAAGAAAGTAAAAAAAGCTTGGAAAAGCAGCAGAATATTTGAACTGCAAACTATTGAACTAACTTGATGATGAATGATCTGTCGCCATGGCAACAGTATTTTATGACACCCCATAATACGCTTAGATGTTTTGATGGCTGCATCAAAACATCTAAGCGTAAAATGGAATTTGTATCAAATAAACAGAAGATTAATTTACATAAAATGAAGCCACAATGGGAAATATGGGCAATGGACATCAATCCTGCATAATAAGACTGGGATGTTGGTAAAAACAGGCTACGACACACCCTTAAAAATAAATATGAATCTTTGTTTTAGTGACCATTTTACACTGGTGGTCTGAAAGATGTTGCTCTCTTCAGTTGGTCAGAAGGTTTTACAACTGTGAAGTTTTGGGCCGTTTGGAGCATTTTCACTGAAGTTATGAGAAAACCGTGTTTCATAGCGAGCATTGTGTTGCCATGGCAACAGCATTTGAAGAAATGTCGAAACTGTCACGTAGATGTCTTCACGGCCGGACTGTTAGCACACGTGAAGTTTGAGCACTTTTTGACCATTTTCATAGGAGTTATAGCAATATCGTGTTTTATGGCGAGGCAACAGGCCATGGCAACAGCTTTTGAGGAAAACTCACTAATGGCACATAGACATGTTGAGGGCTGGACCATTAACTGTCATCTGAAGTCTGGTGGTGTTTTGACCATTTTCCTATCAGTTACGACAACATCGTGTTTTTTGGAGAGGGATGCGTTTCCATGGAAACATCCTATGGTGAGATCTCAGATTTGGCGTAGGGCTGTTGATGCATGGACCGGTGATATACAAGCAAGGTTTGGGGGCGATCGGACCGTGTCCATTGGAGTTACAGCGACATCTTGTTTTATGGCGAGGGATGCGTTTCCATGGAAACGGCATATGATGACACCC
The DNA here is from genome assembly GCA_943591055.1 of Gobionotothen gibberifrons. Classification (NCBI taxonomy): domain Eukaryota; kingdom Metazoa; phylum Chordata; class Actinopteri; order Perciformes; family Nototheniidae; genus Gobionotothen; species Gobionotothen gibberifrons. The sequence goes on from CALSBZ010028266.1 coordinate 5,860, forward strand.
CATAATTGACGTAGAGCTGTGTTAACCATTATCTGAAGTCTGCTGCTCTGAGCATGTCAGTTGGAGTTATGACATCATCTTGTTACATGACACAGGTGTTTATATTTGAGCGACGGACGTGTCCAGAGATCAAAGGTTTCCATGGTGATGTGCAGTAATCAGTGAGAGGAGAGCATTTTCATTGTTCTGAATGAGAGATAAACCTCTTACATGTGAACGTTTTGTTGAAGAACCGTAACAGATATCGGTGAAATTTCAAAGCGTGAAGCATGTCAAGGAACTTGAGCATCTGAAGTGTACTTTTGTGTCGGGTTAATAATGTGGCCTTTTTGGCAGATTAACTAAAGGTGTGCGGCTGCTGTGGTGGGGAAAGATGAGGCTGAACTTACAATGGGGTTTAATGGAGACATGTATTTTATTTATTTTTTTCAAGCTACGAGATGTTTTCCTACGTTTCTCATGAAAAATGTTGTCTCAGGAATGTAGGGTTTGGGAATTATGGCAGGTTTAAAAGAAAATATGAAGGCAAAATTAAATCTATCCTCCACTCTAGCTGTGACATCACGCACTCTAAAATCTGAAGAAGGCCTCTTTATCAAGGTCTGAACAATGTTTAATATCTCTGAAAGTACAAATCAGATTTAAAAGTTGTGTTACACGAATAATGTCAGAGAGATGTGTAACATTTTAAAGTTGGAATGAGGTTTCTGAGTGAAAGTATGAAGGAGCAGTTAGCAGTTGAAGTTGAATGAAGATTGTTCAAGTCTGAAGAGTTTCTCCATCGACTTCCATGTTAAAAATGTGATGAATTATGGGATGTATCTCTGGAATTATGAAAGTTATGAATAAGAAAACCGAGCCGAGCGGAACGTTTTGATGTTCGAACGGAGTTTCTGCGATGTGGGAGAAGAAGAGATGCAAAATAACCCGGTGGAATAATAAATAATTTTGTGCGTAGCATAACAGATAGTTGGAATGCTGTATCAGCATTCCCACTAAAAAACAGTAACTTACCTTACCACAAGTAGCCTCTATTACTGTAATTGTAAATGAAATATTTTTCTTTTAACATATATTATTTGTTAGAATAGAATCATACACCTCTAGAAAACAGATTAATTATCTTTAAAAAATGATAAAGAAAAGCTAAAATACGGACAATTACTTTTATTATTACAAAAAAGTACCGTATATCTAAGACCATTTACAAGTAAAACACAAAGAAAAGAACCTCATTTTACTTTGCAAAAGCCTTAGTTTACATTAACTATCACATTTTTTGCCAAAAGAATCTGTAATTTTACAAGAAATGTTTTTATATTTCCATTAACTCTTTTTCTTTTAACATATATTAATTGTTAGAATAGAGTCATACATCTCTAGAAAAACAGAATAACTATATTTTTAATGATAAAAAAGCTTAAAGACAGAAGATTACTGTTGTTATTTTTAAAAATACCGTAAATTCAAGATTCAATATTCAAGGCTTTATTGTCATTTGTACAGTGTAGATATGTCTGAAAAACTGAAGTCACAGGCTCCTCCAACAGTGCAACATAGAACAATATGATGGGACTGCCTTACCAGGCCGTGATGCAGCCAGTCAGGAGTCCATGTTGAACCTCCTCAGCCTGCGGAACAATTACCTCATAATGTCCAGGGACTTTTCATACGGAGAGAAAACATACACATGTTGAGAGGAAACTGCATTTTTTTTAAAACCACCTATACGAACAAATTCCAAACTTCATTGCATCACAACAGAAGGTGTTCATCAGTGGAATAACTGTAATGATGAGCTGAAATACTGTACAACTGAGCAGTTCCTGTGAAGTGATGCTTGCTATTTATTGTCGTTGTAAAAGTTATTTCTTTTTGGTTGTTTTGTACAAAATAATGATTTGTTTAAAACAATGAATCAAATATGACGGATGCTGATGACGAAGACCTAAACTTGTATTTTCATGAGGGGGTAGGACCAGAAACGTTTTTAAGCTTCTTCTTGCCCCTTTTGAACATGATAGAAACTTTGAGAATACATTTTTTTATACCTTGAACCTTGAATTATTATTATTGTTTGTTTTGTTTCTAACATGTTCAATAAATTGACTAATACAATTTAAAAAAAGAGCCGCTGTCTAGCCGAGGAATCTGAAGCTGCTGACTCTCTCCACCATATGTCCCTCTCTCTGCTGCATCCTGTAGTCCACAATCAGCTCCTTGGTTTTGCTGACGTTGAGATGGAGGTTGTTATCCTGGCACCAAGATGTCAGGTTTTAAACCTCCTCTCTGTACGCCATCTCGTCGCCGTCGGTGATCAGGCCGATGACGGTCGTGTCGTCAGCAAACTTCATGAAATCTAAGACCATTTACATGTAAAACACAAAGAATTGTCATTTAAAAAATAAAAATAAAACATTTACAACACATTTACAGTAAATACGTAGGTATATACAATATACAACAATTGACATAGTGCAATTAGCAGTAGGCCTACCAATAATAAAATAACTGAATAAATAACTAAGTAAAATTACAGTGAAATGAAATGATAGTGCGTTCCTCACCACTGCTATCTGTTTCCTCTGTCCTAGTATCTTTTGGGTCTGATTCCTCACTACTGACGTCTGCCTCTCGGCCCTCTCTCCTTATTTCTTCTGCCTCAGTCACCACTACTATCTGGCTCCTCTGTCGTCTTGACTTGTTGTTCTGCAGGCTTAGGTCGACCTAGGAATTTCAACAATGCTCCTGTAAAATATATAGTTATAGTATTATGTGTCAACATTAAAATAACATACATTGGAGAGCAAAATGTGAAAATCCATTGACTGTAGGCTACATATTATACACACAATTGTCAGCAGGGGCAATAACAACTAAAATGTGAACTAACTTGAATGCATTAGTCTACAACACATAGCCTAACTAATGTTAGCCTACATAGTTACTAACATCAGCAGACATAGACTAACTGTGGTTACATTACTTAACTAACTAGCTACAGCAACAGAAAATGTCCGCTAGCCGCAAAGCTAATTTCCGCTATGTTAAACTCCATTGACTTATGCTAAAAATGTTAGCGATCTAAAAGTCCGCTATTTTTGGCTGTTTTGGGTCGACTTCAGTTGACTGTAACATCGAAAATCTTACCGAATTTAATGTTCACAAAGCTGCGGACCGGTTATACACAGCTAACGTTAGCTAATTTAGCTGTTGTAGTGCCGAGAGACGGGACCTACAGATGAAGCAACTAGACTACTTGTAGTGTACATGCAGAATTATTTCAAGTTAAAATAGTTTAAAATGCTAACACACATACCTGACTCTCATGCTGTTTTCCTGTCGTTTCTTTTACATTTTCCGTTTCGAAGCACCTGATGAATGCTTTCTCTTTGACGGCGCCATAATACCATCATCAACAGACAGAGGCAACGCACTTGCATTTGAATCTGCCAATCAGATCAATCAGATCAATCTATTGCTGGAGAGGGGGGGCCTCCCCGAAATCTGTGAGATTGATTGGTTTTATGATCACTGGCACGTAATGTGTCCAATGAGAACGTTAACACGCTTTAGAGCATTATAAAAAATATTTGTTTAGCGAAGACGGAGGTCAGTTTTGGATAGCGTAAAGCTACATTACCCATGATCCTCAGCCACTGTCAGCTGGAAGTGGCGCGTTCGATTACTGTTTTGGGCTGTCTGCCGTGGATGGGCTGCATTCCACTCCAAATAGCCAGTCGGCCGTAACCAGAATCCAAACGCCAGCTGTTTTATGGATTCTCATTTCATTTCCAAGAATATCTCAGTACTGGGTTATTTTCAATTTCTAAATAAACTATTAAACAAATAGAAATAAGAAGTAAGTATATTATAGTATATTCCGATTTTCTTGTTGCCCCAGCAGGTCGACACCTCTTTTAGCAGAAACAAAGGCTACATTAATGTATTACATCGATGTTAATCCATGCGTGTGGATGTGGAATTAACGGACGTGACGTTGTGCGATTGCGTTGCCAGGCAACAGCTTCAGTTCATGTTAATTTACGAACTCTTCAACTACAACCGTAGTTATATTAAAAAAAATGTTAGAAGGCCTCACAAAATTCTTTAATGTAAATTAAAATGTAAATGTGAAGGATGTGTGTATAACAAAATACATCCGTCATAAACTAAACCGGAAACAGACGTAGGCAAGATCCTCAGCTCGATGATTGGATG
>CALSBZ010028273.1:0-11531 GCA_943591055.1 Gobionotothen gibberifrons
AATCTCATCACTATATTCCCTCAGCTGAAAGTCATTTACAACAATAGTTTGCTGAAGATTAAGTTTGTTTTAACCAAGGTATAAGGTTTTTTTAGGTGTGATTTCTTTTTTGAATTATCTGTTCTGTCAACATTTGATGAATTAGAAAAATATTAATGTTTTTAAATGTTAACAATTATTTTCTTAATGACATATTGTGCTAATGAAATCCTTGTAAATAAATGTGCAATGAATGTATTCTTGCATTTGATTTTTGAATAAAAACCATATCCACCACCTGGTACTTCCAGTAATCGTCATTGACACACAATGTGCAGATATAACACAATCAAATGTAAATTCCGGTTAAGGGAATATAACACAAAATGTGCAGAAATAACAAATGAGTGTGTTCATCATGGTTACACATTTATGACACACAATGTGTAAAATGTGCACATTGTGTGTTAGGGGCATGTAACACATTTTGTGTGTAAAAATGATTTACACATAAATAAACACAACACGTGTTGTCCCTGAGCACACTCTGTAGGTGTGTTGAAATTCAACACATGTTGTGTCATTTTTGACACATCCCTTCTAGAGTGTACAGCAGACAGTAGCTAGCAATTTTCGACAGATACAGCCCACTCAAAAATACATTGTTTTATATAAAATTAATTGATATATATATATATATATATATTAGCTGTACACTTTACGAATATAATAGTTTTTTTATGGACCATTCCATCTCATCCAACTGATTTTGCTGCCATCACTCCTCGGCTCTTGGTAGTTCAGGCATTTATCAAACCTGGCAACCTCGGGCTTCCTGGCCGCTGTCAATCAAAGTCCAGTGGCTCCGCCCCAAAGTGTCAGAAACTTTTCACGCGCGAGCAGACAGACTCTGCGAGCGAGTGAGGCTGACACTCCCGCGAGCGAGCAAGAGGGCTGTCTCTCTCGCGAGCGAGCGCATAGCAGCTCGCGGGGGTTTAATCTGCGCGCGAGGGTCATTTTATGCGCGTGTAAAAGCACATTTTCCGCTCGTGAGTAGCTTGTTTTACGCGCAAGAATATTGACCCAAATCTGACTCCATAGTAGGGCACTGAAGAACGATGCTGTTCCTACTTTGTTTGGACCAGCGGGAGATTCAGGTACACAACCTGTAAGTATTCATTGGTGTTTGTGTATTTATGATGTTTAAAACAAACAAGGTATCTACCACGACTGTTTAAATGGGTAAACGTTTTTCGGGCTGCTAAGTTGGGATGGCGGAGAAATGCTCTCCGCAGACCCATGCTCACAGCGTTATAAACCTTTTTCTTACTCAATATCAAGCCACACTTATTGTTTTTACTTCGGCTGTGAGTGTTTGTGTGCTCAGGATGAGTTTCGCTTGTTCTTGCTGTATCGCAGAGAGGCTCGTTGCTGCGATCTGCTGCGAGGAGCGGACAGGATTCCGCTCCCAGCAGCAGATCGCAGCCACGCCTCAACGTCCCGACCAATCAGAGCACACTGGGCTCACAGGGAGGGGGGGGGGGGGGGGGCAGGGGCTCCAACAAGCCATTTAGGACAGAGAGTGAATACACATACTATACAGAGATGCTGTATGAGAAACCAATGTGATTTGGGAAGATTGCACAATGTAAATATGTTAGTAGACCTCAACAATGGAATTATGATAATTAGAAATGGCCATGACATGGGACCTTTAACTGTTCTTGAGAAAAGAGGAGCTTGTCTCTTTGTGCAGAAGTGTTTTAAACGGTGAGGTTTAAGCAGAATGCATGTTTTAAGGAAGTACTGAGCATACAGTAAATGACATTTGGACTATACAGCATTAGTTGTGTTAGAGTTAGTTAACGGATGTTTTAATATATTTCTGCTGTTGTAAAATGAGGCCCTGATTTAATTTAACATTCTTTAAGACTTTTCTCCATTTTGGGATTCTTTGTTCACCGTGGAGTCATGCTAGAAAAATGTATCAAATTGAGGATGATCTGAAAATGGTAATTTGGGGGTAATGTATTCCTTTAAATCCCGACCGCAGCCACAAACCACCAGTTCAGTTGTTGTTATTTTCTATTGATCTCAATCTTTTACTAATTGTCTTAGTTTTCAACAGAACACAGAGCGGCCGTATGATCTACTTCATTCAGATAAGAACAGAGACAACAGATCAATATGCTCCTGCCCCCGGTATTCAATTCTTCATCAATAATGTTCCATACAGTAATATTAAAAAAGACATGTAGGATTAAGTTAATGGTGAAAAGGTAAAACTATTATTAAGACAATGAAGAAGATTCCGTTTTTAGTAGAAACTCACCATCAACAACGATGATCTCAATATCCTCGTATGAAGCCTGTGTCAAAGATGTTCCCGCACCACACATGTAGCGTCCGGAGTCAGACTTGGTCAGCTGAGTGATGGTGACAAAAAAACCTCCATCTTTATTATCAATGCTGTATCTGCCACTCTGAGCCGAGACATCAGTTGTTTCAATGATAATGTCTTCTTTATAACATGGTGCCTTACAGAAGACCTTCCTGATTCCATAAGAAGTAGAGGAGCATTCAACTCTGACATCTTCTCCTTCAAATCCTGAATAGACAGTGAGTTGGGCACTGACGAGACCGGTGCTTCCATCCTGCAGAGCTGAACAAAAGTTGAGCCATCATTAGTATTGGTCAGTACTTCCTGTAAGATGCTGCAGTCTGATGACAACACTTCCTGTTTCACATGAACACAGATCCTCAGAGTTAAACCACAGCCTGTGACTGAAGATCACCATCAGCACTGCAGGTTAATGTGACCGTTTGGTCAGAGATCTTTATCCTTTAGACACAAAGACTACATGAAGTCTCCATCTCTTACTTTAAGAGTTACATTAACGCAAATCCTTAAAGTACATAACCGAAAAAGTGTTTCATGTCCACACCCCTTTTAAAAAAATATTTATGACATTTTTGGATAAAACACTTATTTATCCCAAATTGGGAAATTGTTTTAGTTCCAGCAGCAGTGTCAAGCCGTACGCGAGTTATAAATGTTTAAAAGATACAATAAGATACAAATATAATACAAAATTAACATTAGTGGCGTGTATATATAGTAAGAATACAAATCAAAAGATTAATAAATTAATCAAGAAAATATTTTGCAGATTCAATGATTATGAAAACAATCATATGCTTTATTTTTTTAAAACTGTGGTAATGACTAAATGTGACTAATTCAGTGAGCAGATAATAACTGAGTTTAATGATGATGCACAGTCCGTTTAAGGAAGTGAAGCATATGTCATTGGTTGGAAAGCTACTAAAAAGCCTCATTTTGGAATATTTGAATAACTCATACTGCTGAAGCCTTGCATTAACTTAAGACATACTCAATAAGGAAAATTATTCAATTACTAACATGAAAATAAAGTGATGTACTCACAGAAGAGGACGAAGCAGCAGATCAAAGTGTGAGAGACTTCCATGCTGAGACTCTGATGGTTTACCACTGACTGTCTTTCTTTACTGGCTAACCAGGAACTTGTTACTTCTTTAAATGATGAAGGCCCTCCTCCAAACACAACACAGCTCTACTCTCCTCCCCAACGCAGGAACACTATGGTCTAATAATACTCCATTGAAAGTTGAACTGAATTCAAAATGTTAGTAATTATCAGCAAAATGTACTTTCAGTTTCAGTACAAGTTATCATTATGCACCAATCTCATCTCTCAATTTCATAGTGTTGTTTTATTATATATTAGTATATTCTGTTTTTATGTCTAACAAATACATGTAGGAGCATTTTAATGTTGTAGTGTGTCAAGGTGGAGCCAATGTTATATAAGTAGTAGAGTACTGCATCATATCATGTTTCATATGTCAAATGTTACAAGTAACCTAACTGAGTGTCAGATATCTATATGAGTAAACTAATATAAAATCTATAAGCATTGCATTTACATACTCAAGTAAAGAACCAGTTAGTTATGTACAAAAAAGGTTAACATAGTAGCTTAATTCAGGCAGATATTGGAACAATTAGTAAACTTTTCATTTCCATAATTTCACTACAACGCTCACTTACTCATGTATATGTTGTTGAGTCAATAGTAGAAAAACAAATATTACTGGAAATGATATCTCTCGTTTCATCACATTGTTCCCCCCAAAGAAGGAAGAAGTACTCAGGTCTTGTACTTAAGTCAAAGTAGAAGTAACAGTGTAGGAAAGTAGTGATATTCATACTACTTTCATCAAAAAAGTGACAGGTGGTGTGACCGGTCCCACCTACTACTACTTATGCTAATAAGTATGCTCATGACCCCTTTGTTGTGAGGTGTGATAACATGTATTTGTGATATGTTTAAGACCTCTAATCAACCTTTGATGTCCGTTATTGTCTGAGGCTCTTCATGAAAAATGGAGTCTGGGAAATGGAGATGTTTGGGGTTATGTGTTCAACTATATGGTGAATTAACTTCATTTTTACCATCTGAAGAATGGAGAAACGTATGGACCCCGCAGTGTTAAAGCAACGTTGACCTCAACAGATTGGGCTGTGTTAACTCTGGTTGTTTCCAAAGGTCTCCACGCAACCATTGTATCAGAAAAAGCAGTGCATCAAGAAACCATCGTGGAAGCATCGGTGTACAAAAAACCTGCAACAAAATGTTTTCACTGCAACCGGAAGAGGAAGACAATATTTACCCGCCGCCAGAAGTTGAAGTGAAAAGAATCCTGACAAGCACCGTCTGGGAAACTAAAAGCGGACCCTCTGGTAGATGTTCCTTCCCGAGCGTCACCAAATGGCTTGAGCGGTAATACCATCTGATGATTTTGTTTTGGAGTATTTCAACTCTACATGCTGGGTTTTTCAAACATCCTTGCGTGTGCCTCTTGCAGCTTGGTTGAAAATGATAGATGTAAAAGCTACAAAGCTTGAATAACTTTTTAAAAGAGTCAAACAGCGAGGGACATTATACTGGTGAAAAAACTCTCAATTTTACAGATGACTCCTCCTCCCACTCAACATAATAAGTCCAACCCCATACAGCAAATCATTTAAAACGAAGGACCCCACTAAGACGACCGTTGAAAACTAGCCATGGATCTGAGAAAAAACAAGTCTCTTCCCGCGAGTTGCAGCCTGGAACAAACTCCTGGACGACCATCATCTCCAACAATCTGGAAACCTGAATTCGGCAGTGATATTGTTCCTGATACTTGGCGGTATTTCTATACATATACTCCAGCTTCTTCAGAACCCTCGGTAGCAGGCGTTGCACCGTCATGCTCTCCTTATGCTCCAGAGACTGATGTTACAGATGGTGCAAGGACAGCCTCATTCCTGAATACGGTAAAAGCTGTAGTGGTTCATCTGTTAAATAAGGTCCTGCATCGGTATAGAGAAGAAATATGTTATGGATGTCAAGTCCAGCATCCCAGTCAGATACAGCACGAGTGTTTGTTTGAGATGCCAGAATATTTTCTAGATCTAAACTATGACGAAGTGGTAAAGAGACTGTGGACCGACCGTTTTATTCCAGCCATTTGGGATTCTCTACACCCATGCAACCTTCATGCGTCGGAGAGGAGGATCTTTGGTGCTGCCGAGGCGATTCTTCACAATCTCAGAAACACAAGACGCTTTGAGGATAGAATCACAAAGCTTTACGAAAAGCTTGTTGATAACGACGAGACCAGAGGCCCATACTACGAAGCAGGATGTTCGCTTAGCGACCTAACTTCCTGGATTTCCAGTCCTACGATGCTGGTTCACTTCTTAGCGGGCTAGATAACTTATGCTGAACGGCTAGCCTGCTCCGGAGCAGGATAGGTTCCAGGATAAGAGATCATCTGTGCGGAGTTCTTCTTTGCTTTAATGGCGAATCGCTTCCACTTGGAGCATATATCGCCACCTACTATTGATTTATTTAATGTATAAACTGCCCGTATTGTTCATGTAGAACAGTGTTCATGTAAGCCTGCACATTGATTTCATTTTTCATTGAATGTAACCGTTTCAATAAGGATACATCTATTACAGGTTGAGGTAGAAACCATGGTGGAACAGCTGATAACAACAGTGTGCAGAGTTTAAAGCGATCAAGTCATATTACAGGATAAAGGAAATACAGTTTAAAATGCCGTTGCAGTTCAAATCACCGACTGTGTGAACGTGAAATTGAATAGAATATCACCTCCCATCTTCAGAGCAATCTATTATAACATTAGCGTTAAGAAAGCTTAATTACATATCTGCCACAACACAAGTAACCGGATCAAAGTAACATTACGTAGCCTACAGTCCGCGGCACTGTGAGTACAGACGTCGATGTGTCCCATTATCATTCATATCACATCATATCACATCATAATGTATCCATACTCAAGTTTAACTTCTTCATATTTTACTAATATTATAGTTGACTTTTCATTCAGGAAGTATGACACTGCGCTGTCAGTACGCTTCTCCATGTTTGTGATTGGTCGAATGCTCCAAATACGACCCCTCTCATGTGAACGCGCACGTAACTAGATAGGGCACGGCTGGCTTGAGCGATCCACTTGATAACCAGCGTTGTAGGACCGCTTAGCGAGAGCATGTTTGTTTTGGATTAGGTCAACTGGCTAACTCAAAACATATCCAGGATGTGTTGAACTAGATTCGTAGACACTGGTACTTGCGTACCATGCTGCGAATGGATCTGGCCCTTCCTACATCCAGGACATGGTTAAACTGTACACCCCAGCACGTGCACTCCGCTCTACATCGGCCAAACAACTCGCTGCACCCTCGCTGCGAGGGGGACCCAAGTTCCCATCGGCAAAAACACGTGGGTTTGCTATCCAGGCTCCAAAATGGTGGAATGAGCTCCCCATTGAAATCAGGACAGCAGAAAGCTTACACATCTTCCGGCGCAGACTGGAAACTCATCTCTTTCGACTCCACTTCGAGCGATAGAATTACTAACAAAGCACTTATATATTAATAAAGGACTGGCTTATCTATAGCCAGTTGAGTAGCACTTGAAATGTTTTATCTCTATGAAACCTGATGTACTTATAGGATTCTGTTTTCTTCAAGTTTGTATTGTGTTGGTCGAACGCACTTATTGTAAGTCGCTTTGGATAAAAGTGTCAGCTAAATGCAATGTAATGTAATGTAGTACAGGCCCCTGGAGGAGGATTATAACAGAAGCTTGGGACTTTTGGCAACGAGAGGAAGAGTTCAGTGTCTAATACTTTTCGTAAAAGTATAACTATGTTTTTATTATTTATTTTTATTTTTACTTGATCTAGTGTGTTCTTCTTAGCAATCCTGTTTTTGATTTAAATTGTTTTATTTTCTGTTTGGAAAAATGTTTTTTTTAATTTGTTGTTGGTATACATTGTGTTGTGCAGCAGATGCAGTACAGAGCAGGAAGACTGCTAATATAAAATACAATATAAAAAAAAAACTATAAAAAAAGGTGCAAATCCAAATATATATACAGTGGGGCAAAAAAGTATTTAGTCAGCCACCAATTGTGCAAGTTCTCCCACTTAAAAAGATGAGAGAGGCCTGTAATTTTCATCCTAGGTACACTTCAACTATGAGAGACAGAATGGGGGGAAAGAATCCAGGAAATCACATTGTAGGATTTTTTATGAATTAATTGGTAAATTCCTCGGTAAAATAAGTATTTGGTCACCGACAAACAAACAAGATTTCTGGCTCTCACAGACCTGTAACTTCTTCTTTAAGAGCCTCCTCTGTCCTCCACTCTTTAACTGTATTAATGGCACCTGTTTGAACTCGTTATCAGTATAAAAGACACCTGTCCACAACCTCAAACAGTCACACTCCAAACTCCACTATGGCCAAGACCAAAGAGCTGTCAAAGGACACCAGAAACACAATTGTAGACCTGCACCAGGCTGGGAAGACTGAATCTGCAATAGGTAAGCAGCTTGGTGTGAAGAAATCAACTTTGGGGGCAATTATTAGAAAATGGAAGACATACAAGACCACTGATATTCTCCCTCGATCTGGTGCTCCACGCAAGATCTCACCCCGTGGGGTCAAAATGATCACAAGAACGGTGAGCAAAAATCCCAGAACCACACGGGGGGACCTAGTCAATGACCTGCAGAGAGCTGGGACCAAAGTAACAAAGGCTACCATCAGTAACACACTACGCCGCCAGGGACTCAAATCTTGCAGTGCCAGACGTGCTCCCCTGCTTAAGCCAGTACATGTCCAGGCCCATCTGAAGTTTGCTAGAGAGCATTTAGATGATCCAGAAGAGGATTGGGAGAATGTCATAATATGGTCAGATGAAACCAAAATATAACTTTATGGTAAAAACTCAACTAGACGTGTTTGGAGGAGAAAGAATGCTGAGTTGCATCCAAAGAACACCATACCTACTGTGAAACATGGGGGTGGAAACATCCTGCTTTGGGGCTATTTTTCTGCAAAGGGACCAGGACGACTGATCCGTGTAAAGGAAAGAATGAATGGGGCCATGTATCGTGAGATTTTGAGTGACAACCTCCTTCCATCAGCAACGGCATTGAAGATGAAACGTGGCTGGGTCTTTCAGCATGACAATGATCCCAAACACACCGCCCGGGCAACGAAGGAGTGGCTTCGTAAGAAGCATTTCAAGGTCCTGGAGTGGCCTCGCCAGTCTCCAGATCTCAACCCCATAGAAAATCTTTGGAGGGAGTTGAAAGTCTGTGTTGCCCAGCGACAGCCCCAAAACATCACTGCTCTAGAGGAGATCTGCATGGAGGAATGGGCCAAAATACCAGCAACAGTGTGTGAAAACCTTGTGAAGACTTACAGAAAACGTTTGACCTCTGTCAATGCCAACAAAGGGTATATAACAAAGTATTGAGATGAACTTTTGTTATTGACCAAATACTTATTTTCCACCATAATTTGCAAATAAATTCTTTAAAAATCAGACAATGTGATTTTCTGGATTTTTTTTTCTCATTTTGTCTCTCATAGTTGAGGTATACCTAGGATGAAAATTACAGGCCTCTCTCATCTTTTTAAGTGGGAGAACTTGCACAATTGGTGGCTGACTAAATACTTTTTTGCCCCACTGTATATAAACAATACAAACAGGTTACAAGTCTGACACATTATGCAACAGTATGAGGAGTGGCATCTTGTATCCCGTACTGACCACATCTATAGTTTCATATCCATTTATTTATATTCCGCTATAATTAAACATTTCTGTAAATAAACCCTTTCACCAAAATAGTCAATGTAACGGCCCGTCCACACAGTGGCGTGCGTTGACGCTTGCCGGCGGGCGTGTCTGAAACTCGACCAACAACCAATCACATGAATCTCCCGCCCCTGACACACAAGCAGCGGTTTGATTGGCTAGAGCTTGTACTGGCATATGATTCGATTGGCTGATGCTTCTGCCGAGGCGTCAAAAGTTGAACATTGCTCAACTTTTGAAGCGAGCCACGCCAGCAACGCTCCGCGTCGCTTCCCACAATGCAGTTCGGCGAAAAGTGACGTCACCCCATTCAAAGTGAATGGTGAAGCGTCAACGCACGCCGCTGTGTGGACGGGCCGTCATAGTCAAAGCTAATTCAAAGCAACATATTTTATGCTAATCTGCTAACTTGACTAGAACAGTCTATCTTACAGAGATAACTTTAATACCATATCAAGTGTAATAAAATGAACTTTATAAATACATTGAAGCCATAAAAGAGCTTTTTACATACCATATCATTTAGCTGAGGCTTTTATCCAAAGGGACTTACAATAAGTGCAACCAGCTTTGACCTGAAGCAAACTGTTGAAGCGGCACGTTTGTGAACTGGAGCAGAGCTGGACTTATCGTCACATGAGGTTATTCAGAGCAGGTTTGAAATAAGTAAATGGTTAAATAATCGTACATATTCCCACAAACATCCCTCTGTATAGAATATTTACACGGCTGCTTAATTCACACCAGCTTCTTCTGCCAGACTGTGAGAGTTATTGGGGGTTGTTAACAGTAGAGTACAGAGGGGGCTCATCAGAGCTAGCTTCCACCTGAGGAACAGAGTAGATGGCACACTCAGAAAAACCGCTGTGGGACGAGCCGACGTTGACAAATTTGATCTCAGAGTAGGTGTGTTGACTCGGGTCGTCTTCAGCCTGGAGGGGAAAACATTGCTTGATTAAATGGGTCTTTAACAACAGAACAAAACAAGCAACTGGAGTTGTTGTGAAGTAACTTAATACAAAACTGAAAAATAGTTGTGTTTGTTTAGGTATTTTTTTCATTTACACATATTTTATTACTGCAGAATCTGTCCGAGATGAATCAAAGCCAAATCCAGCATTTCAGTAAATATGATCAGGAAGCAGCAACAGGTGCAAAAAATGTAGCCGTGTCGAGCCGATGTTTCGTGATCCCAAAGTTAAAATTGTATAACTTTTTGGGTGTATTTTGTAAACTAGCTGCAGAGACATCGTTGTAGTAATCATTGGTTTTGGCTCAATTTGGTTGTGTTTATTTGACGTAAGGGTAAATTGAAGAGATTTCTCCAGGAGATCTCACATATACCCTCATACACTTCGTTGGTCTAGAGAAGACTGTGTTAGTCTATTTTCTCAAACTCACCTCTGGTGCAGGAGCACATTGTGTTTCCACATGAGGTTCTGAAAAACACAACAGTACTTTGAGAAAAAGAATCAGAACTGATTTTCAAACATGAAATCACACATTCCCCATTTGAACCAATATTTAGGCCAACTGTTGTTGAGTTTGTAAACAACAGAATATACAGTATATTTAATCATTAACCACCCTGCCAAAATTAAATTACTAAAGAAAATGGAAAAAGTACATAAAATAACGTTTCAATGAAAAAAATAACAAGCTATGGCTGTACATGTTTCTAATAACCATAACCACCCTGCCACATTTCTGTTAATTTCTAAAGAAAATTGAATAAGTACATAAAATAAAGTTTCAATGAGCTATGGCTGTACATGTTTCTAAAATGCATATTAACTTTAAAAAAAAGCCTCTGACTTCACTGAGTCTCCAACATAGAGGAAGCTATCCTCTTAGCTCTCTCTATTTGTGTGTGTTTGTGAAAATAAATGGCATACGTTTTGTAGATAGACTGATTTGCAGTCAGGTGTGAAATATATTTAAATGTGTGTTTTTTTTCATATGGTATTATTGTTTAGTTGCATACAGTAGATAGTACTAGACTATATGTTCTATGTTCGTGATGTTGCAACTTACAAAGCATAAATCTAGCACCTGTTTCCTCTGCAACAACTGAAGGATTATCGCTCTACAAGAACCAGTGATAACAAAACCTTTAGACTGAGCAGCAGTTGAGTTATTTTAAATGCTGTACATTAATATCCGTACACCCAATCTGGTGTTGGGGGATGGACATTTTGTGCGAGAAAGTTATTTAAGAATTGTGCGGCTGCTTTTAAAGTTAATATTGGTCAAGAGAAAACTACAACTTTTCAGTGAGAAATGTTTAGAGTGTGTGTGTGTGTGTGTGTGTGT
>CALSBZ010028274.1:0-10034 GCA_943591055.1 Gobionotothen gibberifrons
ACACACACACACACACACACACACACACACACACACACACACACTCACAATGTTTGCCATGACATCAGGAGAAATGTGGAGTTCACTATCTTGCTCGTTGCGACTGAGAGATGTTTACCACAAGGGGCTCAGGATCGAAACACTGACCCTCTGATTGGTGGATGACCACTCTATCTCCTGGACCAAGAAAAATGATAACTGCTTTATCTCTGGTTATAATTTAGAAAGAGCTGCAACTTTGGATAACACCTACGACCATAGTCAGAGTAAATTATACGCTCAGTAACATTAATACACCAAGTCACTTATCAGTAATGACCTATTCTTAGTATAGTTTTATATTCTCCAGAGTTCCTACGAGGGTACAGTGTGGAGGTTTTCTAAGTGTTTTGTTTAAAATACCTTTGTCTTCCCCTGACAGACATTTGTAAACGCAATATAATTGATATTTATTTTTACTATGGTTTACAAGCTGTAACTAATAGCTTTATTAATGAATAATGCATACTTATTTCAGCCGTTAATAATGATACAGCAGTGTTAGGAATTAATTGCTTTGCCTTTTCCAACAAGATGACCTCCAACTTTAACATGCACACATGCTGAGAAGTGGTCCTGAGTGGGTTTACTTATTTTCGCTGTAGCTGCATAATGATTCTGTAATTTTAGTGTAAAAGAAATCTTCCTCTTTCAACTGTATTTCAGAGCAACATTTTTAGTTAATTGCATTTTTTGTTTCTGTGTAACTGTAACACTAATTACATGTCGTTTCTAACTGTACATTTTTTAAGAAGTTTAATTTGACAAAAACACAGTCAGTTGCTGGGTCTTTCACATAATCATGTTTTATATTATCATAATATAAAATAAGAATGTTGAAAACCAGACCAGACCTGATAAATAAAACAGCTGTCAGAACGTGCCCTGCTCAGGGACAATAAACAGCAGCAGAGAATTTTCACATCTGGCAACCCAAATATTGCTCATAATTGATTTATTTATCATTATGGGATTATTCAATATATTCATTCTATTAGTTAGAAACTAATATAGTTGCTCGAAAACATACAAAATAAACACATTTGTGACCTGCTCCATCGAAATCAGTCGCATTGACCCGAAGACACATTTTGAGTTGTATACACTGTTGGAAAGAGGAGATTCCTAGCTTTCTAATGATATCAGGATTGTTTTTGTACTCCAAATATTAAGCAAAATATGTCACATTATATAATGACTGTCACCGAGTCATCATTTTGAGAAAAAGGCCTTCAAAGTTTCCTCTTCTCTGGAATCCATCGATCTGATTGATTATTAGCAAATGATCAAAATACTACGGAGGGAAGACATTTTCGTTTGGATTACTGGTCTGGGGGAAGCTCGCGAGTGTGTGTGTGTGTGTGTGTGTGTGTGTGTGTGTGTGTGTGTGTGTATACGTGTGTGTGTGTGTGTGTGTGTGTGTGTGTGTGTTTGTGTATTTTTGCGTTTGTGCGTATTGTGTTTGTTTCCCGGGGAAAACGCTTCAAAGTTGTATTTATCATCTGAATTTGCCGAAACAAGTTTAATATTCTGAAAGCCAAGACTTTGTTTAATTAAAATCAGATGAAAACAAACTGTAACGGACCCTGCCGTGTTATCTATGATTACTATACGCCTTACATTCATAATTTCAGCCGGAGGGAGGGGAAGCAGCGCTGCGGAACAGCAGAGTGGCGAGTGAGAGCTGCCATCTTCCCTTTACAAGCATGTTAGAAATTAAAATCAATGTTTAATGATATAATATAGTTTAAACATACAGTAATTTTATAACTGTTTTATTGTGTTTTGTTAGCTTTCTCCTGTAGTTAAAGTTTATTTTGAAAAGCTATTCCGGAAGAGATACCCGAAGTACCACCAGTAAGCTTGACTTCTGGTTTTCTGGTAAACAAGCGATTACAGCCGTTAAAATGCATTAAAAGAAAAGTCATGAAAGAGAGTATGAGGAGAAAAGGCGTGTTTAGTTATGTATTGAATGAACAACGTCTGAATCCTCTGTTATGCGCAATATCAGACACAGAAGACCGAAGAGGGAGGTCCCCCTAAGACACCACACCTGCCATTGAAGAGGAGGAGCCAAATGATGAGATATATAGTCAGGTGAGGGAGCTTCGTTCGCTCTCTGAACCATGGCCCGGACTGCGAGAGGAAGCTGCAGCCTTTCTCTCCCTCACTCCTTCTGCTTGTTTCACTACCGCGCCATTTAATCAAAGTACCCATTTCGCGAGAATAACGAATACTCTAACAAGCTTCAAAAATGTATTTATCGTGTGATTTTGGAAATAAAAGTTTCATATTCTGAAAGCCAAGACTTTGTTTATTTAAAATCAAACAAAACACCCGAACCCCGAAAACTATTTTTTTACGCAAATCCATGTTTATTTTGAAATCAGCCATTGCGACTTCCGACAGATTTCGATAGAGCGGGTCATATTTGCATTGTTTCATTACCTCCAATTTGAGTAAGATGCATGTAACGCTGCTGTGCCTTACACAGCGGCTTTGGAAAAAGCTTGCCGGCGGGCGTGTCTGAAGCTCGACCAACAACCAATCACATGAATCTCCCGCCCCTGACACACAAGCAGCGGGTTTGATTGGCTAGAGCTTGTACTGGCATATGATCTGGGTGGCATATGATTTGATTGGCTTCCACCGAAAGCTTCAGAAGCTTCAAAAGTTGAACATTGCTCAACTTTTGCAGCCTGAAACGCCAGGAAACCTCCACTCTACTTCCCACAATGCAGTTCGGCGAAAAGTGACGTCACCCCATTCAAAGTGAATGGGCAGAAGCGTTGGAAGAAGCTTCCAAAGCCGCTGTGTGGACGGGCCGTTACTGTCATCATTTGTTTCCCTTTTGAGTCAGTGACCAGTCAGCATAGAATGGTGCAGAGAGTCCTAACACCAAGAAATAAAGTAGCATTTCCCTCGTCTCGAAGTCAACATTTTTGTCAGTAATAACCCCACTACAAAACAGTAGTTGCTAACAAGTGTCTAAATCAGACGACTAAACATCATCACTCTCAACATTAGCCGCCTTTAGCTTAGCGGTGTTGATGTGCAGCCGTGCCACTGTGACGTTGTTAGTTTATAGCCTAGCGTTAGCTTTTTTCTTCTGGCCATATTGTATTGTACACGTAAAAGAATCACACAGTGGTAATATGCTGAGATCCTGCTGAACAAAGAATGTATATTTATACATTATTCCAAAGTCCAATGGAAAAATCCCATTGTTTTTTTCCGCAGGAACCCCTTTGCGATGCTAACTTCCTGGTCTGCCTACAAAAAACCGCTCCACTGTATTTTGCCAGCAGCAGAACAATATGTCTGTCTCAGCTGTCCTCACAGTGTGAGACAGGAAGTAACCTACCGGAAGTCCTCATCAGCAACATGAAAGAACATGGCTGTAGAAACATTCTATGACATTGTGTGGTATCTTGTTAGGGTAAATATGAGTGTGTCTGTTGTAATAGAAATATCTGGCCCCTGTCAGCAGCCCCTTTGAGGCTGGATGCACGAGTTCTGAGCCACTGGCTCCATTGTGAGGCACTTTAAAAGCCTCTGCTGTGATCTTTTATATTTTATTGGCCCTGTGATGAATAGGTTGGAGATGGGCGGGCGCGAGAATCCTCCGTTTATCATAATCACTGTGAATAGAATAAAAAACAGGAGATCCATAACAATGTTGGCCCCATCTGCAAATACAGACCCGGGAATAAAAGTGTGGTGTCATGCTTAGACAAGGATTGTGTCTGTGTTGTGATTACATTTCGCCCAAACAAAAAAGATGTACGCTGCTTTCAGAGATACCGAAATGAATCATTTTAAAACAGAGTAGCTAAACATCAAAGGAGCAAAAGAGGTGTGATCTATCATCTACAGTTTTTTCTACAAGTGCTTTCTATCTGCACTGTCTTCCAACATCAACATATAAGGCTTTGTCTATTTGTGCGTATCTCTGTAGCTTATCTCAGAGACACAGTCTTGAATGTATAACTTGCAGACTAATGGTAAATATATGCAGACTGATCCTCAGGGGAAGTGTCAGAGACAGCAGGAAGGCAGAGAGTTTATAAAACCCCTAAAAACCTGTGTGAGAGAAATGATTCAACTTTATAGTTCTACGGTAAATCAAGGGAGAGCTTTGAGTGAAATAGGGGGCTGGGAACGCTGCGCTCTAATATTTATGAATCATTCTTTTGTTGTGGCAGAGCTGGTAGACAGGCAAGAATTCAGCGTCGGTCCCTGGAGCTGAAAGGTATTTGAATGCTGAAAAATGCATGAGCGTTTTTATTGATAGAAACACAGATCAGCCTTTGATGGATGGCATCTGATACCTGAACACAAACAGGAGGGCCTTACTCTGGGAGAGAGTGAGTCTCCCGTTTATGTGCTTACAATCTGTATTTATAATGCTCTGACTGAGAGGGCGAGTGTGTGTGTCTGAGAGCAGGTCATCTATAAGAAGTCCAAGAGAAAACATTACTCACTATTCACAGTAACAGAAAAACCCTTGTCCAAGCGATGCACTTCAATCACATCAGAATATGACACCTGCCATATGACTGAAAATCACACTTTAATGCACCTTCAGGGCATTTCCTAAAAATCCTAGAAATGAACAATAAAACTAAGAACGTCAAAAGAAGATTATGTCAAAAAGGGAAACATTTTAAATACATTAATATTTTGCTCTCGGATCAATTCTATGTTGTGATTGGTCAACCACTTAGAGATTTATCAGAAAAGTCCCGCCACTTAGCAAATCACGTAAAATGTGAGTGCTAACCAATAGAAACCCAAGTGTTACATAATGATGTGACCATGAAACAGAAGTAGACAAAGGAGTCTAATGGAGGCATTTCATCTTTACAGACCATGAACCCAAACATATATAACACAATGGAGGAAAGGGACAACCCCAAACATTGTTATAACTTAATATCAATTCATTTAAAAGTTTAAAGGTTTCTTTAGCAAGTTAAGGTTGTTAAAGCTGGCGACGGCATGCAAAATAATAGAGATTCAGCTTTACCTGACGCCAAGACAGTAAACGGCAATGTGGAAGCGCCCTAAGAGGCTTCAAAGCATGAGGTGAATAATTTGAAAAAAAGGCCAACCCTTAAAGTGTTTTTTTGAGAACATTTGCATTTCTTATAGCCTTTACCTTTTGTGCAGCATATTTGCACAGACTTTAAATCCCACACAGATCCTACTGAACAAATGTTTTGAACGTATTAACAGTTTATTGATCAGTGCTTAATAGGTTATATAACAGGCAGATTCCCCTCACACTCCATAGTCATTGGAGATAGAAAATCGATAAATAAAAAGGCCAAGAAACACTGTTGATTTCTTTGCATGGAGAAGTCATGAAAGCTGTTTTGGTTCAGTACATGTTGTCAGTCTGCACAGGCTAGAGAGGCCAGGAGCCGCTGCTGACAGAAGAAGGAAACGTTTAAGAAAGACAGAATCAGCATGGTATGCACTGAAGGACAGGATGAGTACGTTCCTGCTGCCGACACACACTTCACATCCAGGCTTTACGGATTACGTAATCAGGATACCAAAAAAAAGTAAAAGGTTTTTTATTCCTGCATTTACGGTTACATAAATACAGATGTAATCAGATCACTGTTTTACTATCTGGATAACAATGTTACAATATATTTAAAAATAAATAATGATATTATTAGAAAGCACACACACTGTAAAAATGACAAAGTTAGGACATCTCCAAATTTCAAGTAAACTATCTGCACTAGATGTTTGTGTTTCGAGGAAAACTGCCCACATTTGAGCCAATTAATAATGTTTTGCAGAGATAACTTATTCATATGTAATGTGACTTCAATTTTTGAGTTCCACATACAGAATTCCAAGAAGTAGACATCTTGCCAGCACAACATTTTTTGTTCAAAAAATTTACCTTTTTTAACTTCTAATTTTGTGTTCCACATTCCAAATGGCTCAAAACAAAATCACTCAGAGTATTTATTCTAACATTGAAAGACATCAATCCAGAAGTTCATGGCTGATCTGAAGCCTGGTCTGGGTGAATTATTACCACTCAGGGTTAGATCAATTATTTTTAAACTGCCTGGTAAAGCTGAGCTCCATACCTTTCTCGCATATAGTGCAGTATGTTTGTATCAATTTCAGACACATTTAGGACTTCATGAAGATTATAAACTGATATTGACTGAGACAAAGAAAAGATTGGACACAATTAGTTCTTTCCTGCTGTTGCTAAGCAGCAGTCATCCAGCCGGGCAGTTCTGCCATTCCTTATACACCATCAGTGTGAGAGGGGTAAGGGGGGCCTTGGAGGGAGGTCAGGACTGACCTCAGACTGAAACACTCTGATATGAGCACACTTATGGCGCTTTTCCACTGCAGCACGTAGCACATTATTTTTTGCTTTTCCACTAGGGGTAGTTGGGCTCAGGGCTACTTTTTCACCTTTTTTCTGGCCCTCAAAAATCGAGGTTCTTACCGGGCCAACAACCGGGCTGAATATGCTAAACTAGTGACGTAAACACTCGACTGCTGAATGGTCAGAGAGAATCGCTGGCAAGGGGGCTACAACTACAACAAAATGAACATATTTTACCGTGACCTAATTGTAATACACGTTTAAAAAATGATGCCGAAGTAACAACATACTGATACCCCCTGCCGTGCCGTCTGCAGACAGACGGCAGGCGAAAAACCTTTTGAAATGCTTGTTTTCTGAATGGAGATCGGATCGATCAGGCTAAGCTAATGTTGTATATGCTCCGTCCGTCCACACTCACAACAACGGCCTACAGACATAAATAAACCAGCGACTGTATTCGCCATGACACAGACAGTCTGTGGTTTGTACTTGTTCAACTGTTGTCTAGCTTCTGAACAGATATGAGGAGCTGTGAGCTCTGAGTGCTAACAGCTAACGGCTGATGTTTTGGTTTTGTGGTTCGCATTGAAGATGACTTCACGGCAGTTTTATGCAGCGTCGCTCCGCCCGCCGAACAGCCGATCACCCGATCACCCCGCCTACACTACGTTACTATAGTTACTACCCCAGTTGGTAAACTGTAATGGAAACGCAGCATAAAGTGAGTCTGGCCTACCAAGACCTAACCATACCGTGTCTCCTTCGCTGTCCTCTATTTACACTTCTTGCATGCTAGATGATGAAGATGATGAAGATGCACCTCCCTGTCTCTTTTTAAGCCTCCGATTTGCTTTCTCCAAAACGTGTTGCCAAAACTGTGAAGTCCTTGCATTTCCTGAGGCCAAGTTGAAGGATCAAATACTAAGAAATTATCACATGACTTGAAGTCATATCTGATTTCAGATGTGGGAAGTAACTAAGTACACTTATTCAAGTACTGTACTTAAGTACCATTTTGAGATATTTGTACTTTACTTGACTTTGATGCTACTTTGTACTACCCCACTACAGTTCAGAGGTAAATGGTGTACTTTTACTCCACTACATGTATTTAATACCTTCAGTTACTTCACAGATGTGGATGAATGATGTGAAATATAATCAAGTGTTAAATCAGACTTTAGTTCCACCTGGAGTAAATCCACAAGCTACCCTGCAGTATACAAAGTCCTTCAAACTAGCTGCACCTTTACCAGCTTTGAGAACACTTTCATGATCAATCATTATAAAACATATCATATATATTATTCTGAAATGGACCAATCTGCACAATCACTACTTTCACTGTCGCTACTTTAACTAGATTTTGATAATACTTTTCTAATTTTAGAAAACATTTTGAATGCAGGACTTTTACTTTAAAGGTCCCATGTCATGGCCATTTCTACTGATCATAATTCCATCGTTGAGGTCTACTAGAATAGATGTATACTGTGCAATTTTCCAGAATCACATTGGTTTCTCATACAGCATCCCCTCCCTGTGAGCCCAGTGTGCTCTGATTGGTCGGGACATTGAGAGGCTTGCTGCTGCGATCTTCCGCTCCTCGCAGCAGATCGCAGCAACGAGCCTCTTGGCGATACAGCGAGAACAAGCGAAACTCATCCTGAGCACACAAACACTCACAGCCGAAGTAAAAACAATAAGTGTGGCTTGATATTGAGTAAGAAAAAGGTTTATAACGCTGTGAGCATGGGTCTGCGGAGAGCATTTCTCCGCGATCCCAACTTAGCAGTCCGAAAAACGTTTACCCATTTAAACAGTCGTGGTAGATACCTTGTTTGTTTTAAACATCATAAATACACAAACAACAGGGTGTACTTTGAGGGTTTTTGACTCTGCAGACCGTTTACAAAACCTTCATAACACACAATGGGACCGGTAATAACCGGAAAAGCATGACATGGGACCTTTAACAGAGTATTCCTACACAAGATCTGAGTACTTCTTCCACCTCTGTCTGATTTCAAACTCTTCCATTAACACCCTGAGTAAGTTTGCAACTGTGTGTTTTACTCCACTTTGTTGTAAATAAAACTGCAGCAGCTTGACCACAGAGCGTGAACGTTTCGCAGTTCTCCAGTGTGTGCGCGGGGCACAGAATGTGCACAGGGGAGTCTCCCATGCAGCCAGTTGGCAGAGTTTTGGCACGCCTCCCGTTCCCGTCATCCTTTTCTCTTCAGCGAGCGAGCAACAACTGAAGCAGAGAAAGTAAAACGTTTGAAAGAAGAACAAAGAGTTATCATACCTCCATGGAGTCGCCACTTGTGAAACCCTAAATGTGAAAATATGTAGTTGACAAGGGAAAACTATAAACAAATTCCAAGAATTTGTGCAGTTTGTGTTGCTATTCGCAGTATTTACTGATATATATTTTTGCATTATTGCTTAATTAACACTTACATTTGATTCAAAATCCACAAGTGTTAATTGGTATCTACTTTTCAATTTTAAAAGAGGAGCTTTTTATTTGTATATCTCACTGTTTGTATCCCCAGGCAAGCTGTTCCGCAGCACAAGACACTACAACAATCTGCATCTCTGAATTATTCATTCTCTGAGCCAACTATGTCAGTTTAAATCTTTATTTGTTGC
This sequence comes from Gobionotothen gibberifrons, assembly GCA_943591055.1. Taxonomy (NCBI): domain Eukaryota; kingdom Metazoa; phylum Chordata; class Actinopteri; order Perciformes; family Nototheniidae; genus Gobionotothen; species Gobionotothen gibberifrons. Next base: position 9,068 of record CALSBZ010028274.1, read on the forward strand.
TTTCATTAACTGTGAACCAAAATCAAAGCATGTATATTTGTATTATTCATATAATCATCAACAATATTATTATAACTGATATAGCATGTGATTATGACTGTATTGGTTAGATATGTGTGATTCTGGCCATAGATAACAAGGGCTACATCATTTTCCAAAGGTTTCTCGCAACATATCCCGTCAGGTTGTCATTGAGCAACACAGGGAAGTCATTTAGCATTTATGTAATGCATTATTTGATTTGGACTTGGTTTGTAGAATTTTCAATTATTGCATCTTGACTTTGTAACAACATGACGTTTAACAAATGCTCTTACTCAAATGAAAGTAGTACAATTTAATGTTCTGTTTTCTCGAACATATAATTGAATGAGACACTTTATCATCCAGGGACATTTCTGAAATGAAAACCCGGCCAATGTTGTCCTCACCTTTTGAACAGCCACAGTGGTGACTCACAGCCGGTAGAGATGGATCCCCCCAAGGTCAAGGCAGTTACAGATTGGCCCCACCGGCCCAACAGGCGATTACTTCAGCCGTTCTTGGGTAAAGCCAATTTGTACAGTAGGTTTGTTTGCATCTCGAATTCTGTCGCTGCCCCACTCTCAGCCTTGACCTCGCCTGAGGTTCCATTTTCCTGAAATCCTCAGGCAGGGGAGGCGTTTCCAATCTCAAACCACTCTTCACTACTGCTGCTCCTGTCATAACTGTCCATGGCCTTTTCTTTTTAAGTTTGTAGCTGAAGTGGATCCCTAGGACACTAGGTCTGTGGCTGTCCTATCATTTAGTCTACGAAGGACGCAAGCCTCAACTACAGATCGGGAACTGTTGGCAGTCAAGTCTCTTTTTTTGACCTCCATTACTGGCTAAAGAGAACATATTTCCCCTTCCAGGTGCCCTCTCCAGCACTCAAAAAAACGATTATAGGTCTGAGTTACTCCAGTCTATCTATTTTGAGTTTGTTTAA
>CALSBZ010028283.1:0-11302 GCA_943591055.1 Gobionotothen gibberifrons
GCACGCTCTAAGTCCCTCCCCTCTCAAGCACGCTCTAAGTGCCTCCCCTCTCTCCTGCACGCGCTAGCTGCCAGAGCATGTGAGAAAACGAGAGGCATGGCTACAAGTGGGAGTGCAACTGCCGCTGCGCCTTCGCTTGTTGACAAAAAAGACGCCAGAAGCGAAATGTGGAAGTATTTTAGCGATATCTCTGACAGTGAGGGCAAGCCTACGGACACCACGAGGCCTGTCTGTAAGAAATGTATTAATTTGTATTTAATACGAATTCTTGTCATTTATTTTATTTATTGTTCTCATTGTTTAAAAGTTTGTGTTCTGGTTCTGGTGTGAAATAAAGCACAATAATTACATTTAAGACTGTTTCCCTTTTTTTAACAAAAGTATCGAAAAAATAATCGGAATCGCAATTCTTGACTTGGTATCGGTATCGAAACCAAAATGTTGGTATCGTGACAACATTACTGGGTACAAACACAAACTCCCAGCCAGGCTGCGGGCGTGTGTGTGTGTTCGGGCTGGGTTTCGCTGTGTCTCGCTGTGTCTCGCAGACGGCCACTGGGCTCACAGGGAGGGGGGGGGCCATGTAGGACAGAGAGTGAATACACAGACTATACAGAGATGCTGTTGAGAAACCAATGTGAGTTTGGAACATTGAACAATATAAATCTATTCTAGTAGACCTCAACAATGGAATTATGATCCGTGGAAATGGCCATGACATGGGACCTTTAAAAGGCTGAAGCTGAAGCTATGATGTTCGAAGATGTTTAATGTTTTCAGTAAATGTGGGAAGCTGTGATGTGAAGAATAAAAAGGTCTTCACGGCATAGTAAGTCAGACAGAAGAAGATATGTGTGTCACAGAGAATCTGTAAACCCGAACAGGAAATTTAAAAATAAAATTCTCAGAAACACAACCGACAACCTCTCCTCAGTACGCAGGAAGTGAGTCACACATTACAGATTTAAAAAAAGAGAGATTAATCAACATTTCACAATTAACTTGTGACACCCTGTGCCTGTTCGCACATGTCTGGGAGTTAAAGGCAAGATGTTTTCCTCCCTAAACTGCTAAGACTACTGCTATGAAATACTAAAAGGTAAGCATATCCAATATCCCACATATTGTGTATTCTTTTGTTATTTATAAAGTGCTTTTCCTTGTGCTCAACGCGCTTTACAAGCAAGTTAAGAAAGATAACAACAGAAGTAAAAAACAAAGTGCTAAGCTAGGTGGAATAGGGGTGAGGGGTTAGAGGATTAGGATTTGAAGGCAACAGTGAAAAGGGAGTTTTGAGGGATTTTTTTAATGACGTGAGCGTCTGGTGGAGGTGAGCATGTGGGTTTTTTTGAGGATGTTTGCAGGTTAACCTTAAATAATGCTGTTGCCGTAATCAAGACTACTACTACTACTACTACTACTACTACTACTACTACTACTACTACTACTACTACTTCTACTTCAACAACTACTACTACTGCTAGTACGACTACTACATTGGGATATATCTTTTTTAAATCCTCTGGAGCAGAGAGAGGAGCTGTGGATTATTGTTATTGATTAATGCATCAGAGTTACTTTGGGTCAAAAACACTAAACTCACAACTTGAAATGAAAGCGTTTATTTAAAGGAGGGGTAGGTAAGTTTGAGAAACCGGCTCGAGATACACTTTTTGTTATATTCCATGGAATGCTCTTAATATCCTGATAGCAATGCATATTCTAAGTGCTTTGAAAAAAAATCCATAAAAAAACGTCATCTGTGGAAGCCGTAATACTGTAAAAACTACGGCTAAAATAACTGGTTGGCCGACCTGTCTGTCAGCCTTCAATCTCATGCACACACACACACACACACTCGTGCCGTCATTGGGCGTGTTTCCCGTCTCCGGGCAGCTGTTGCTCAGTCGGCAGCAGCAGCCGCTGCAGGAGGACACGTTCACCATGGCAGAGTTTGCTTCAACATCGTCTACCGGTCGCAAAAGAAAAACTGTAATGGAGCAAATGATGAAGAAAAAGAAAGTGGAAACTAGGAGAAGTCAAACCAGAGTCAATATCGGAGTTGCTTTTCAACTATGGCGACTATTTACGGAGCACACCGAGCTGATATGTAACGTTACCGGCGCAGCCTGCTCTCGTCAGCTAGACGTAACATTTGTAATACATTTTCACAAAACAAACATGCTAGCTTCAAAAATATAAGCACTGACAATAACTGTGTTATACATTTGTTTTACATTCATTATCATGATCTTGTTCATGTGTGTTGGAGGAGGTGCTCTGTAGGAAGTCTGAAGGAAGGGGCGGATTCTTTTCGGTTGTGTACTTTGGAATTTTTGTGCACTCGAGGCGGTTTCTAAAACGTACCTACCCCTCCTTTAATAAAAAAAAGATTATTAAAAAAAATAAAATTATAATTGTTTTTCTTTTTAAACACCTTGAATTTCAGGGGGGGCGTGGGGCTCCGTTGGCGGGGTGCAGCGCCCCTCCAAGACAATGGTCGGGGAAACATTCAACTATTAAAATATTCAGCTTTTTCTGTATTTTCAGCTAAATTCAGCAACACATTTGCGCGGTCCACAGCAATCGCACACTTTTTTTAGCAGGAAATGCATTTTCTAGTTACTACTCTATTTGTACAACCTTTGATCCATTCTCTTCTTGCTCTTGGTCTCAGGGCGTTTAATATCACTGACACTGGACAGCAGAAAGCTAAAAAAAAGCAACTTTTCTGCCTTTCTATCTATGTGTAAATAAATGCATTTCCTTGCGTTTGAAACTCTGTATTCTATACAAAATGACAAACACAAAAGAAAACTGTGTGGAAACGTCGCCTTAGTTTTAAACAGACCATGCCCTTACACATATCAGTGTTAAAGAGAAGATGGTGTGGTGTTCAGGTACTCACCAGAGCTGTGTGTGCCTGGATGGGCCACCTCCAGAAACACCTCAAAGGTCGACTCAGGATTCTCCCTGGAGCAGAGGATCAAACATTATCAGTACACACGTTGCCTGGTATGAACACAATTCAGGAAAAGTGAGCATGCTTATCATGTAATGTAGCCTTCAACTTAATTCACAGTATGTCTCAGGACCAGCGCCTAGCCTTAGGACTGCATCAGGACTGGCCCATAGTCTTATGGACTGCATCAGGACTGACCCATAGTCTCCTGAAGAGGAAGGGCAGCAGAGAAACCCACGTGACACAGATAACGGAAACTGACTCAGTGGTGCGCGTTCTCCTCTTTAAACCGTTATATTGTGACACCTCATTTTTGAAAATCGTTTTATTACAGTAATAAAACATCATGAACCCATTCCTCATACACACAGAAAATAAACCGACTAGCACGTTGTTTACAAAAGATTAACGGCAGACTGGTCGGTGCCCTGTAATGTTGACATGAGAGATCTTGAGCTGGAGATAAGCAGCATTTCATTTTTAAACTTTACCGCTACTCCTGAAACTAGTATGCAGTGTCGTCTCAGAGGTCACAAAAAACACCATTTCCCCTCAGAAACACAATAAACAAAAACAACCCGCTAAGAACAAATAGGACATATTGTTTCCTTTCTCCCCTCTCTTTTGTCTAGAGTCATAACAACCCTTCCTAAGATAAGCATCCGTTATCACACACATTAACACTTCCAGGATACCACCGGGAAAAGATTACAACAGCAGCATTTGATTACATTGTATTACAGCTTTAATACCATGCAATTGCTATAACACCGGTTAGGAAGACCTAGCTGTATGTTCTACCCATAGGTTCTACCCTTTACATGTATATATATATATGTGTGTATGTACAGTCTATGGTTCTCATTGCTACACATGTATGTCCACAAAGCCTCTCACTGCCCCTCAGCATCCTCTGAATTATAGCAGACCTGCCATTGTTTTTCTGCTCCAGTAATTGGAGTGTAGCACCAGTGTTTTTAGCCTGCTGTGTCGCAACAAGTCAGGGCCTCGCACTGTCCTGTATCCTCCCCAATGACTCTCTGGAAACAAGCTAACAGCTAGCATGAGGCTAACAGTCTCATTAAAGCAGAAACACTCTTACTTGATTCTGGACCCCATCCTAATTCCTGCGCCGCGTGTGTCCGGAGGTGTTCTTCAGATGCTAACCTGTCACACAAACACAGAGCTGTGCAACGCCATGGTCCGCGTAGATCACGCTCTGTCTCGCAGTGCACTCTGGGACGTGTAGTTTCTTTACAAGATTCTTGTAAGTCTATGATACGGAGCTAGATGGTGCTAAAAACTACAGCTTCCACAATACCTTAGACAACTGTTTGGTCCCGTGATAAGATATATGTCATATGTTCATATATAAATCATACAGTGGTGGAAGAAGTACTTAGATATATATATATACAGTATACAGTGGTGGAAGAAGTACTTCAATGTTGTTACTTAAGTAATAGTAGCAATACTAAATGTTAAAATGAATCTGTTACAAGTAAAATTATTGCATTCAAAATGTTACTCAAGTAAAAGAACAAAAGTATTAGCATAGCAATATACTTAAATTACCATAAGTAATAGTATATATGAGACGTACTCAGATCATGTACTTGAGTAAAAGTAGAAGTACCAGAGTGTAGGAATACTCTGTTACAGTAAAAGTCCTGCATTCAAAATGTTCCTCAAGTAAAAGTAGAAAAGTATTCTCATCAAAATATAGTGAAAGTAGCGACAGTAAAAGTAGTCATTGTGCAGATTGGTCCATTTCAGAATAATATATATGATATGTTTTATAATGATTGATCATGAAAGTGTTCTCAAAGCTGGTAAAGGTGCAGCTAGTTTGAATGACTTTGTATACTGCAGGGTAGCTTGTGGATTTATTCCAGGTGGAACTAAAGTCTGATTTAACACTTGATTATATTTCATATCATTCATCCAAATCTGTAAAGTAACTAAAGTTATTTAATTAATGTAGTGGAGTAAAAGTACACCATTTACCTCTGAATTGTAGTGGAGTAGAAGTACATAGTAGTATAAATGGAAATACTCAAGTAAAGTACTCAAAATTGTAATTCCGGTACTTGAGTAAATGTACTTAGTTACTTCCCACCTCTGCATATCTACAGTAAATAGGAGCCTACATTGAGGGCAAATGGCACAAAGTCACACTCAATTACCTGGAGTTTTTTTTTAGGAGTTTCACGTGCGTAATAACACCGGTATCACATATCATCAAACTATGACACCATCCCACACGAGAGGCGGAGATGGAGCTGTGTGACGTTTGACCTACTTTTCAACAAACACTCACAACCTCATCACCACCAGCTTTCTGTCAGTTATCCCTCCTCTCAGCGGGCACTATCTATAACCCCAGACACACAGACAGTGGAGAGGTCTGTCTGTGAATCTGTCTGCCTGTCTGTGAATCTGTCTGCCTGTGATTATGTCTGTGATTCTGTCTCCGCACAACAACGCAGACCAATAAAGTGACTTTTAGAAACTCAGCATGCCTCCTATTCAGGTAAGACTTACTGTTATTTATTACACTGTGCTCAGCCTGCACACTTTATGCTAAGCTAACTCTGTTAACAATCTTGTAACAGTTTACTCTTCAGAAAGCTATAAGCACATGTACTGTAGCTAGCATGTTAGCCTGCAGCTCTATATGGAAATTATATTTACCCGCTTCCCTAGACATTACTCCTGCTTACTTTACAACAAAATAGCCTAATAGTGAGACAGTATATACGTATAGCTTCACTTGGCTGTCCTTGTAACGTTAGCTGGTGTTTCGAGCTATTCAGATATTTATTTCCTCTGTACTCTTTCTTCAATAACAGGAAACCATTGCTAACTTTTGCAGGTTATTTGTCTAATAATGGCATTGAATTGTCGTTTTCAATTAAACTAAACTGTAACTTATTGCAATGCAACTTGGACCCTTTTATTTAGTAGAGTTAGTAATAAGGCAGTGAATATGGCTTTTTAAATATGATGACATTCAATGTAAAACAACATTTCCAGTGCAAGGCAGACAAGTGCTGGCTTATTGAGTAACACTTGGTCATGTCATTTTTGATTTCGCAAGATGTTTATCATGCATGTTTTCTAGTGGTTTTAAATCAATAAATAGTCGAAAACCAATTCATTTTGGAATTAAAATAGTATTTTCTTATTTAATTAAGAACTTAATGCAAATAGTAAGTTGAGGGAATGGTTGAATAAAAGTCTTAAGATTTATTTCAAAATAAACTCTGACTATATTAACTAACGCAGAGTAATCAGATTACGACATATCATGATTTCTGGATAGCATATGATCACAATATGACTCCAGGGAAGGACTATAAATGATCATATTTGATGTGTAAGTTTAAATAAATGAACAATGCATGAAATAGTATCAGCAGATGTAACACTGGCTGAAGGGTGGGGGTGGGCTGTGTTTAAATGCCTGGGCATCCAAGGTCAAATAACTGGCTAAAATTACTCACGTGTCAGCTGAGACTGGAGGGCTGTGTGCATCCACCAAGCAGGAAGCTGTGTCTTTACACATCCTCACTGAATAACAATTTCTGCCCCATTGTTATTCTTTACAGCTACATTCTCGGCCATTTTGAGGCTGTAAAATGTGGGATAAATGTTTTTTAGCATGATAAGTCTGACTGGTTTCACTATCCATTTGATCGATGTACATTTGCTATGTCTGTAGAGGTCTACTACCATGTTCACAACCACATGGGATCATAAATAATGCACAAAGAAAAGTAAAATTGTCTTTTTGGAACTTATTTGATTGTGTATCTGTAACAATGCTCCACTGACCGAACTCCGTAAAGCAGCAAAACAGAGATGTTTCATTGATAAAGCCATCCTTCCACCACATGTGATCATAAATAATGCGCACAGAAAAGTTAAATCGTTTTGTTGTTGGATCAGTAGAAAAAACAACGCAGTTTTGAAGACTTTTGATCGAACTCCATGCAGCACATATGGTAATATACAGAGATGTTTCATTGATAAAAACCATCCTTCCACCCCAGCATCCACGTATTGGTTTCTTCGTGGTTCTGCATTTTGATCTCTCTCTCTCTTCCTCTGGCTGGTTTGAAAACTATTATCAAGGAAGTGAAACACAAGCCCAGTGTTTTGGCTGGGACATTGTGTCAGGGCCAGGCTCAGTAATAGAACAGGGATTGAAAATGTGGGGCGGTCTCCATTAAAATGTTTCTTAGCTTTGAATGCCATCAACAGTCCTCATTAGCAGCAGTCTGACATACTGTATGCATGTAACACAGCTCTGCCCCTGTGGTGTGTAACCGAAGTCATGACACGACACATTGCCCACATTTTAATGGTTAGCATAGCTGAGGTTAGCGCAAGTTAGCACATGTACACACATCTAAATACTTAAAGCTGACTCAACAGAGATTAGAGCGTTGGTAATGATTTATGATGACAGGGAGCTAGTTACAACATGACATCTTTAACGTTTAAGTTGCTATTTATGGCTAATAGAAGTTATAAATACTTCAGACTTGCATCTATCTATCTATCTATCTATCTATCTATCTATCTATCTCTACCTACCAACCCCTCTCTCTCTCTCTCTCCCTCTCTCTCTCTCTTTCTCTCTCTCTCTATTTACCTACCTACCTACCTACCTACCTACCTACCTACCTACCTACCTATTTTGAATTTATTACAGGCAAAATATGTGAAAATATTACTCTGAATTAAGGATTGAGCTTCTGCAGAGAAGTCTTAGCCTACAAGACCTTATAAACATCTTTGCTTTGTTAAGACTCTCCTAAAAAATCACATCATGATCATTTTATATATTTTTTTAATGGTACTGGGAATAATGATGTTAAAACGATCAATCCCTCCTATGTTGGTAATCATATAAGTAGAATATCAGTCAAAATAATTACAATTAGTCCTATTTTCCAAATGATGCAGCCCCAAAGGGATCACATATGTTAGTGAGGATGTTTGAATTGCAACATAACCATTTCCAAATATAACTCCTTTAGTTTGTCTTTATTCGACAAATGACGCACATAGTCACGTACAGATGACTCAGCTGGTCATGTGAAAAGTATTATTGTAGCTTCAGTGTTTCCCCTAGGTTTACTGCTTTGGGGGGGGGGGGGGGGGGGGGGGGGGGGGGGGGGGTATTGTTTTTTTTAAAGAAACAGCATCACTGTTTCTTAGGGTCAAGAACAATGCACTCACAACCTAACATGAAAGCATTTAGTTTATTTAATAAAAGAGCACAAGTGAAAAGTGACAGTAGATATAGATTAGTTGCAATTTGGTGCTATATAAATATTTGAGAAAAAAAAAATTATAAAAAAAAAAAATTATAATTTTTTTTTTTTTTTTTTAAACACCTGGAATTTCAGGGAGGGCGCGGGGCTCTGTTGGCGGGGCGCAGCGCCCCTCCAAGACAATGGTAGGGGAAACACTGAGCTTCCTACCAACACACTCTTTCAGTGATCCCCAAACTCTTCTTCACAGTAAATGTCCTTTTACGCTGTGTAATAAGTCATGTTTAAATGAACGTATTATTTAAGATTTGAAACTTGCTTCTGTCTCATTACAGGAGTAGGTGGGTGTGATGCTACCATGGAGACACAGAACAATAACCAGCAAACGTTAGACAACCACAACAACTTCTACAAAATACCCAATCGGGAGGACCAGGTAGGAATTAAACCAGAATATTTTGGGCAGATAGTCTTCTACATTTAAGGCCTTTTGTCAAACCTTGTAACACGCTGTTTTCTGGTGCAGAACAATGGGCCCAGATCTACGTACTGCTGCACGCTGGCGAACTTCCGGATTGAGAAGAAGATCGGTCGGGGGCAGTTCAGTGAAGTTTACAAAGCCACATACCTGCTGGAGGGACAGCTGGTCGCACTCAAGAAAGTCCAGGTACCGACTGTAAATTATCATATGATTATATATATTATGTCTTATGCTCTGATTGCCTTTCTGTCTTATATGTGTGAAACCTAGACAATGGACATGCAGGCTGATATTTCCTCACGGTAGCAGCCGCACACCTTTAGTTAAACTGCCAAAAAGGCCACATTATTAACCCGAAAGTACACAAAAATTACACTTCAGATACTCAACTTCCTTGACATGCTTCACGTTTTCAAATTTCACAGACATCTGTTACGGTTCTTCCACAAAACGTTCACATGTAAGAGGTTTATCTCTCATTCAGAACAATGGAAACCTGTGATCTCAGCACACCTCGTTAGCTCAAATATAAACACCTGTGTCACGGAACACGATGATGTCATCACTTCAACTGACATACTCAGAGCAGCAGACTTCAGATAAAGGTTAATGGTCCTGCCCTCAACGGCTCTACTCAATTATGGGGTGTCATCATCATATGCTGAAGAGAGAGAGAGGGCGATCAAGAGAAGAGAGAGAGGGCGATCAAGAGAAGAGAGAGAGGGCGATCAAGAGAAGAGAGAGAGGGCGATCAAGAGAAGAGAGAGAGAGTAATGTAACCTCCTAATGCTATAACTCCGATGAAAATGTTCAAAAAGTGCTCAAACTTCGTGCTAACAGTCCAGACATCTACGGGACAGTTTTGAGATTTCTTCAAATGCCGTTACCATGGCAACACAATGCTCGCCTTGAAACACGGTTTTCTCATAACTTCAGTGAAAATACTCCAAACGGCCCAAAACTTCACAGGTTTGGTAACGATGCAGCCATCAACGCATCTAAGCGTATTATGGGGTGTCATCAAATGCCGTTGCCATGGCGACAGACCACTCGCCATGAAACATGCTGTCGCTGTAAGTCCAATGGACACGGTCCAATCGTCCCCCAATCTTCACTTGTATATCACCGGTCCATGCCTCAACAGCTCTACGCCAAATCTGAGATCTCACCATATGCCGTTTCCATGGAAACGCATCCCTCGCCATAAAACATGATGTCGCTATAACTCCTATGCAAATGTTCAAAAAGTGCTCAAACTTCACGTGTGCTAACAGTCCGGTCGTGAAGACATCTACGTGACCGTTTTGAGATTTCTTCAAATGCCGTTGCCATGGCAACACAATGCTCGCCATGAAACACGTTTTTCTCATAACTTCAGTGAAAATGCTCCAAACGCCCCAAAACTTCACAGGTTTGGTAACGATGCAGCCATCAACGCATCTAAGCGTAGTATGGGATGTCATCAAATGCCGTTGCCATGGCAACAGATCATTCGCCATCAAGTTAGTTCAGAAGTTTGCGGTTCAAATATTCTAGCCTTTTTACTTTCTTTTCTTCTCTCATCACACATTCAAACCCCAGTGTTCATGTATCATTTCAATCTAAATTATTCACTTTCTTCTTACACATTACATTTCAGCATAGCAGTTTAGCGTCAGCTTTTCAGCATAAAGCATTCCCACTAGCAATTTCTTCAGGAATTGCATTCTCTAGTTTAGATTAAAGTCTGACCAATGCTAGTGTTTAGTTGGACCCAAGATTCATACCAAGCTGAACTTTTTACAGTGTAAGAAAAAGTAAAAGTTACATTTACTTTAATCTTTGTCACTGCAGATCTTTGCGATGATGGATGCCAAGGCCAGTCAGGACTGCATCAAGGAGATAGATCTACTGAAGGTAAAGTTGATCCATCATTGTGTTCAGGGGGTCAGTGAGAGCACCATAACATGTTTCCAGCATTAAGGAAAACATATAGAGACTAGTCCATGAACATCACTTTGAGTTCAGCTCTACTTCTTCTTGTGGGAGCTGCTGCATGCTGTGTTAGCATGAAAACATGACAGTGTCTTCTCCTGTTTGCCCACTGCAGCAGCTGAATCACCCCAATGTGATCAAATACCTGGACTCGTTCATCGAAGACAACGAGCTCAACATCGTTCTGGAGCTGGCGGATGCTGGAGATCTGTCCCAGATGATTAAGGTCAGATCACAGACTCACCTCAGATCAAACAAGAAAAGTGACCCTAACTCAACTCATTTTACACGCAGCAACAAACATACTTGTTAGATTTGATTACTAGTATTTTATAAAGATTCATTTTTCATGATTCTACTCAAAATATGTGAGATGAGAGCAATACTTTGTTTTGGCCTGGTTGCCATAGCAACACATCTTCAAGTCTATATATCAACATTCCAATTACTTGTATATAGACTAGTCTTGCACTATTTTATCTGTTTTATTGCGTTGCTCTGTTGGAGGAGTCTGTGACCTGAGATAACTGTAGCTATGCACACACGACAATACAAGCCTTGAATCTTGAATCTAGCATTGTCACTTTCTATGGACTAACA
>CALSBZ010028328.1:0-11697 GCA_943591055.1 Gobionotothen gibberifrons
GATCGAATGTCACTGTGCATGGAGGACCAATAGCACACACTTCTTGCGCGTGCCAAAACGCGTTCATACGCCAGGTGAGCAGTCAGTGGAGCACCATGCAAGTGTCCCAGGACCTCTGGAACTAAGACAGCAGGAACAACAACCTGAGTAGACTGCCCTGCCTCAGACAGCCAAACAACCCTACATAAAAGTCCCTCCACAAAAGTCAGCCGGGGAAACTCGTGCCAAAGTCTCTTCACACCCCGACTTGCATCTTTTAACCTCCATCTAGGGGGCCGTTGGCCATGCTCCAGCCAGGCCAAAACTTGTCCGATGTCTGCATCCTTTTGCTGGAGCTCCCTAATACCGGAGCCATCATGTGACAGAGTGAAGATTAGGGTCTGGTCCACCGAAGACCCTGAGTCAGGAGGAGGAGGGCCTGAAATCGGTCCCTGGGCTTGGGCCGTGGCAGGAGTCCCCACAGCACACACATCACTAGGACCACTGTCCCCAGCGTCAGGGAGAATTGTACTCAAGGGAGCGGATGTGGCATCGAGACTGCCTGAATTCTCCAAAGCTTCAGGGGTGTCAGGCCTGCGTGAAAGGGCATCTGCATTTGTGTGTTTGGCCCCACTCTTGTGCACAATCACCCAGTCGTATGGGTCCAGCTCCAGAGCCCAACGGCTACGACGCCCCGTCCTGTCATTGTCAACCTGAAGTCGTCGCAGACCCAACAAAGGTTGGTGATCAGTAATAATTGTGAAGGGGAGAAGACCAAGTAATGCCTGAAATTACGCACTGCCCACACTATCGCCCACAGCTCCCTGTCGTAGGTAGCCCAACGCCGTTCAGCTGCTGTGAGGGAGCGACTAGCGTAGGCCACCACTCTCTCCAGGCCATCCACTTCTTGTGACAGCACAGCCCCCACAGCAATCTGCGAAGCATCTGTACACAACACGAAACTCCTGGTGAAGTCCGGGTGGCACATGATAGGTTCGGCACAAAGACCATCCCGCAAAAACTCAAATGCCTCCTGGCAATCCGCCGTCCACTGAAAAGGGACATCCTTTCCCGTCAGATGGTTGAGGGGGGCTGCACGCCGGGCAAAACTCCTCACAAACCTCCTATAATAAGAGCAGAGACCCAGAAAAGCACGCACCTCTGTAGCGGACCGTGGAACAGGCCAAGTCTTCACCTTATCTGTGTTACGGGGGTCAGGACGAAGCCCCCCGGCAGAGATGACATGACCAAGGAATACCACGTGATCACGGGCAAGATGGCACTTCCTGGCGTTCAATCTAAGCCCAGCTGCCCCAATCCGAATGAAGACCTCCTCCAAAGCAGACATGTGGGCCTCAAACGAACTACTGTAAATCAGTATATCGTCAAGATACACCATGCAGATGTGCCATGGCAGCCCCCTTAACACCAGCTCCATAACCCTCTGGAAGGTAGCGGGTGCATTGGTCAGACCCATAGGCATGGATTTGAACTGGTATAGACCCTGGCCAGTGGTGAATGCTGTCTTTTCACGGTCCTCCTCAGCCACTTCCACCTGCCAGTAACCGTCAGAAAAATCTAAGGTGCTGAACCAGGAGGCCCCCGCCAATGCGTCCAATGTGTCATCCACCCGTGGGAGTGGATGAGAATCCTTTATTGTCACAGAGTTGAGTCCCCTGTAATCCACGCAGAATCGCCATGTGTTGTTCTTTTTCCTGACGAGGACCACTGGGGCGGACCATGGGCTACAACTCTCTTCAATTATGTCGTCCTCCAACAGGCGCTGAACCTGTCTGCCTATCTCCTTCCGTTTTTCTGGCGCAGTACGGTAGGCCCGACGCTTGACTGGGGAATGATCACCTGTCTGTATGCGGTGTTTGATCAGACCAGTGTTTCCTGTTCTGCCCTTCCCAGAGCCGAACACCCCTTGGTGTTTCCCAATCAAGGCCTGCAGCTGCAGTCTCCGTTCAGCAGACAACGGGAAGCCAGCCATATCCGGCAGAGGGGTAGCACCCTGCTGAGAGGGGAAAACCTCAGAGGGGGTGAGTAGCTCACAGTCCTTAACATGGTGGAACACACCTAAATGGGAGCCGGGGTGCAGCTTTAACTCCTTGTCTGTCGGGTTGAGCAGCCTGGCCACAGTGCATCCATTCTTCACAGGTGCAACTGTACGTGCCATCACAAGCCCCACGTTATCACGCACCTCAGGCTCCAGGTAACCCAAGAAAGAGTCACTGGGCAGACCAGCAGTATGGGGAATATCCACATTAACTGGGACAATCATTTCACTGAAAGGGGGAATAACAGCATCAACAGACATAAAGATGTTACAACATTCTGGTATGAAATCTGTGGCATGCATGAGAGGAATATCTACATCCCCCAGGTGAAGCAGACCACGACCAACATCCATAACAGCTCGAGCCTGCAACATGAAATCAAACCCCAGCAGAATAGCTTGTGTTGCCCCTCGCACTACATGTACAGCCTGCTCCCAATGTTTGCCCCCCAACTGTATGAGAAGAGTCACAGTACCCAGAGTGTCCAACAATTGACCATTTACTGTGCGTGAAAAAGTGTACTGGGTACTTAGCACACGTTTACGTAAGGCAGACATGGACATTCTGAAGTCCTCAGAAATAAGAGAAACATTGGACCCAGAGTCAATCAAAACAGCAACATCAGCACCCTCAACAAGTCCTCTAACATAGGCTGTGGGCTTAGACTCACCCACAGAACAAGAGTCCAATGCACGAGCAGGCGCTTTCCCAGCAGAATAGTCAATTTGACCCTGTAGTGGTGAAACCAGCATCTGGGTCTCGATACCAGTCACTTGAAGTTTCCCTGCAGCCGTCCATGCGAGGATGGAGATGGTGACCGCCGAGAGGGAGACAAAAACCTCACTCCACGCCCTGGCTGACGTTCCCCAGCGCTGTGTGGTCCTTGCGGGACATCGCTGCCTGATCGTCGCGGTGAGAAGTCCGCAGAGGTGTCTCGGGTCCCCCGCTCACGTGGAGACCATTCCCTGGCACCAAAACCATCCTGCGGTCTGCGCTGAGGAGAACGGCCCCTGCTGCGGTCGTCCCTGTGGGAATCCCCGGTGGTAGATCTGCAACCAAACCCGCCACAGTCACAGTGGCAGGCACGCCGGTGCACCCTCTGCCCCACTTGGTCCTGCTGACGATCCCAGGTCAAAGCGGAGCTTCCTCTGCCATTCTCAGCTCCACGGCTATGTGCTCTCAAGTCTTTCACCTCAGTCTGTAAGTCGTCCACCTTCAAGGTGAGGCGTTCAACCACATTTATGAGCTTATCCGTGGTATTAGCATTACAGTCCAAAACACCAGCCGATGGTGAATTTAGCGATGCAACAACAGCAGGATGCGGAGGACAGTAGGGCAAACCAGGCGTGTTCACCCTCATTGCCTGCCTGGCCCGCTCACAACGCCCAGCAATTATCAACGCCTCCTCCATATCAGTCGCCCCCTGTTCGTGGCATTTTGCTTGAAGTGCAGGATCAAGGCCAGCCAAAAAACGTCTGAATTTCTCACCATTTACTGCAGCGCGGTCATAATCGGGAAAAGCCTCAGCCACGAGTCTGGAAATGTCCGCCGCATACACCTCCAAACACTCGTTCGCCTGGCGGGGCCGTGCAGATACACACGTCTGGAAATAAAGCAGGAACTGTCTCTGGCCAAAAGCCTCCGCCAGCTTCTCCTTCACACGTTCGTAATCACACTGCACATCTGCCGGCAAGCTGTCCCACAGCAGGAAAGCTGCACCGTCCAGTCTGGTAGGTAGAATGTTCATCAAGGTAGCTGCGTAGCTCGTGCCCCTAGCACCCCTCGTCTGAGCACGAACAGCGGCTTCAAACTGTCTTATCCACGTAGCGAACTGCCTCTGGCCGTCGCCCCTAAACATCGGCGGCAGCTCCACTCTAATATCATTACTCACAGCACCAGTCCAAGAAGCAGTACTTCTGTCATAATCGTCTTCCATATCGCCGTCACTCTTCATTCCTCCGAACATGAAGCTCCGGCGCTAGCACCGTCAGCACAGCTAGCCAGCAGAGCCGACCAGAAAGTCCAGTAATTGTCCACAGAAAAAAAAAATCCAAGAGCAGATAAAACACACTCCGATACCGCTGCCACCAATGTAACGTCCGAGGTGTTAAGGCTTCAATGATAATTCTGTGTAACAAGAACTCAGGAACTTAGCACTGTTTGGAGCGTCCCAGATAGCGCCTCCGTTTATTAGTAAACTCCGTCACAACACGTTCTCCTCCAACACACCAGGACAGCCTGCGCATGCTCACAACACATGACCTCTCAACCCAATGCTTACACTACTAATCAAAAACAAATTCACTTTGAAGGCTGAAGTTTACGTAACAAAGTTGCCTTAATTAAAAAGAACATAATTAATTTCATAGTTAATTTCAATAAATAAATACTTTATTTCATGTCATATTATAATCGTTAAATATGGCATGATTTAATACAGTTTGTTTTATATGTTAAACCAATAGCCTATGCGTAAGTGTTTGTTGTTTCCTGTGCCTAGGAACTAATGTTTGTTCATGTAGGCCTACTGCGTGTTTTGTTGATACACTGGACAACTCAACGTGGGATGACGTCTTTATTTGAAGCTCTGCTGAAGTCTGTGACAAAGTTATAATTTGACAAGGTTATAGAGAGGCGAAGTCCCTCCCCTTCCGGTGGAGCTCCATGGGACCCCGGAAGCGGAAAAATATACATTGCAGTCAATGGACAAAATTGAGAGGAAAAGGTTATCTTTTGATCCCGTTTGAATTGTGCCACGAATTACACATATGATGTTTGTCGATTTAAAAGAACATTTTGCAAGTCAAAAAAATAAAAATGTGTCGTAAAACTGTGAAGTTATACATTTTTTGTGTGAAACTGCTCAGTGAACTACATCTCCGGTAGGGCAGAACAACACACGTCACCAAAATGTCCGTCTGTCTTGTCAACAAAAGGATTGACTACACTCACTATCACCACAATGAAACACGTCCAGAAGAATGTCATGCAAAGCTGCCTGTCTGCCTTTGATTCTCTCTGAACTGCCTGGTCTTTTTAATGTTTAATGTCAACCATTTGTGCAGATAGCATGAAGTACAAAAGATCGCGATGCTAGCGTTACCGTTAGCATTTCTCCCCCAGGCTTAAGTTGTGTATTATAGAATGATCACACCGCTGTGACAGCACTCTTCAAAGGGTTCACGAAATATGACTAGCCTACTACTCTTACTGTTTAACATGTTGGGTTACTTAATGTTAAGGCTAATAAAAATGACACGGGTGTAATGCTAATAACGTGCTAGCTACTAGCTAGGTAGCTAACTTGATCCAGCCACTCCTGGTCCTTTCATCAGACGGGAGGCGAAAGAACGAGCAAGACCCATTGCTGGTATGATAACAACCTGGTACTAAGCACAGGCATCTTGTTAAAGTTATCTTATCTTAGCCAGCGCCATATATATAGACGATATGATATATAACGCTGACATAGCTCTCTCTTGGTGGAGGAAAACAATGGTGACATCACTTACGCGACTCTGGGATTTGTAGTCTTTCTAGTTGCGTATTTTTCATAGTCTTATATTTCAACAGTTTTACGACAAACTGTGACTTTTTTTTACATGGAAAGGATTGTTTCCCCGGAAGCGGAAAAATATACATTGAAGTCAATGGAGAAAATGGAGAGGAAAAGGTTATCTTTTGATCCCGTTTGAATTGTGCCACGAATTACACATATGATGTTTATCAATCTAAAAGAACATTTTGCAAGTCAAAAAAATAAAAATGTGTCGTAAAACTGTGAAGTTACACATTTTTTGTGTGAAACTGCTCAGTGAACTACATCTCCGGTAGGGCAGAACAACACACGTCACCAAGATGTCCGTCTGTCTTGTCAACAAAAGGATTGACTACCCTCACTATCACCACAATGAAACACGTCCAGAAGAATGTCATGCAAAGCTGCCTGCCTTCCTTCCTCTGATTCTCTCTGAACTGCCTGGTCGTTTTAATGTTTAATGTCAACCATTTGTGCATAGCGTGAAGTAGAAAATATCGTAGACGCTATAGCTAGTGTTAGCATTTCTCCCCCGGGCTTAAGTGTGTATTATAGAATGATCACACAGGTGTGACAGTACTCTTCAAAGTACACGAAATATGACTACTACTCTTACTGTTTAACATGTTGTGTTACTTATTGTTAAGGCTAATAAAAATGACAAGGCTGTAATGCTAACTAACGTGCTAGCTACTAGCTAGGTAGCTAACTTGATCCAGCCACTCCTGTTCCTTTCATCAGACGGGAAGCGAAAGAACGAGCAAGACCCATTGCTGGTATGATAACAACCTGGTACTAAGCACACAGGCATCTTGTTAAAGTTATCTTATCTTAGCCAGCGCCATATATATAGATGATATATCTCGCTGATATTAGATATCTCTGGAGGAAAACAATGGTGACATCACTTACGACTTGCGACTCTGGGATTTGTAGTCTTTCTAGTTGCGTATTTTTCATAGTCTTATATTTCAACAGTTTTACGACAAACTGTGACTTTTTTGACATGGAAATTATTGTTTAAGATTGACAAACATCATATGTGTCATTCGTGGCACAATTCAAACGGGATCAAAAGATAACCTTTTCCTCTCCATTTTCTCCATTGACTTCAATGTATATTTTTCCGCTTCCGGGGTCCCACGAGCTCCCTCGGAAGGGGAGGGACTTTGCCTCTCTATACGGAAAAGGAACTTTTAAGATGAATCTCCTTTCACGAAAAGCGGCATTTGTTTTATGTTTTCATGTGTCCTATTTTCGTGTAGCACAATATCGGCTATGTAGCCTACGTGTTATTCGTTGTTGTAGTTCTCACGGCGTAACGGAAGACGGGAGGCTACAAACTCCAAGAAATGAACGCCCGTTTTAAAGAACCGACCTGTGTCGTGAAGAGAGCTACATTAGTAAGAATTTTAATTGCATTATCTGACTTGTGATTTCAGCAACAGGGGAATAGGCCTCCACACTGTTATTGTCTTTTTACTTCAACAGAGACTACAAAAATTCAACAGTCTCATAAGATCAAGTCTATATTGAGAGGTATCACAAGGCATGGCTCTTAGAATGAAACAATAGTCACAACAGCATTACAAAAAAATGAATATGATTATAATCAAACACATCTTAGATATTTTAGGTTTACCTAATGTTTATTTTCCCTGATCATATAGGGAATGAGAGAAGTAGCCTACCAATGGTCAAATAAGACAAAAAGTAAACTGAATTGTATAATCAAAATATGTTGTTTATTAACTCTTTGTATGAAAAGGCTCATCAGCCTATTCATAATAAACTAAGAAAAAAAGTTATAAAAGGAGCACATCCCCTAACACTTTCAAACACTATTCAAAGGTCTCACACAGCAACACATTGGACACACGCTGACAGAGAGAGACAATGCTGCAGCTTTCCTCAGCCTATTATCCAGGCCTGACGAGGGATTAGGAACACCTGAGAGAGAGGCAGCACCTGGAGGGAGACACACACAACACAACATGTAACACTAATATACAGCTAAGTGTATGTTGCAATGACTGGAGGGCGCAAACTTTTCATTTCTGTCTTAGTTGGACTGATTTACACATAGTTCATATTTCGATTTGACAATAGCACATTAATAGTAGGCTTCAATAATATGTGTTCGCCTTTATAGATAGTAAAGGCTAAACGAATATGCCTAATGGACTAATTTAATTAAGAGCAACAGTCACCAATCCTGATTTAATAGGCCAGATCCTCTCTGTTTATGTTTTGCAAAGGAAATTATTGTAATGGCGAAGAATTGGGAAATATACATTTTATTTCCGTACAAAAAGTCATTTTTCAAGTCATGTCCCATATCTAAATTTAAAGACACAAAAGAAGCCTTAGAAAAGACAGAAACATCAAAATGAGAATACCTTTATTTGTCCCACAGAGGGGAAGTGCATTTGTTAGAGCAAATAAAGAGCCAACATGACTTTAATATTACCGGTAAAAGGCAAGGCTAAACCATTTCATAGATAACATCTTTTTGTGACTGTACTTATGGGTAAAATGAGAACACATTAAAGTAAAATGAGTACACATTAACTACAAAAGGAAGTCTACTCTAAGACATGATTTTATCCCATAATGCAGGCGCAGAGAGGACCAAACAACATTCGAGCAGAGCGCACAGATTTTAATTTACATCGATTGACCTTTTCAACTCCAAGAGAAGCCACTTTCCAAAGGAACAGTGAACAGTTTCTTGAATAGCCAGTGACAGCTGACAAAAGAATGACTGTCCTTAATCCTCACCAAATCCTGCGTAATAGTGGGATATGTAAATGTTAACTTGTGATCCTTCATTATGTGGACATGATGGCCTATTCTTTAAGGGCACTGCAAGTAAGGGACATTTTAATCAGTGGTGCAGAGTAGTTTCAAATCTAGATTCACCAAAAAGTATTTTAAGAGTTGTTTAAGAAGATAGTTTGTTTAATTGTGTCCATGTTTGTTCTTGTTCAAATCTACCAGTACTGCCTCCTGTTTTTTTCTCTGTGTCCTGTCTGTCTTTTCTCTGTGTGTGCCTGTGTCTCGCTGGTTTGGCATGGCTGACCTACTTTCTCCTTCCCTCAGCTGCTGTTCATCAACCTGATTACCAGCACTCAACTGCACCTGTATAAAAGCCCTGTCCTCACCTCCAGTCTTCGCCAGCTCGTCTTGTTTCCACTTGTTTTAAAATGCAACGCCTATTCAGTTGTTACCTCCTTGCTTGTATCTGTCTTTGCCAGAACATATCCTGTGTCTCCTGTTTAGGACCACTGACCTGCCTATTCTCCAGCCACGTCCAGCTACATTAGTAATAATTTAAATTGCATTATCTGACTTGTGATTTCAGCAACAGGGGAATAGGCCTCCTCACTGTTATTGTCTTTTTACTTCAACAGAGACTACAAAAATTCAACAGTCTCATAAGATCAAGTCTATATTGAGAGGTATCACAAGGCATGGCTCTTAGAATGAAACAATAGTCACAACAGCATTACAAAAAAATGAATATGATTACAATCAAACACATCTTAGATATTTTAGGTTGACCTAATGTTTATTTTCCCTGATCATATAGGGAATGAGAGAAGTAGCCTACCAATGGTCAAATAAGACAAAAAGTAAACTGAATTGTATAATCAAAATATGTTGTTTATTAACTCTTTGTATGAAAAGGCTCATCAGCCTATTCATAATAAACTAAGAAAAAAAGTTATAAAAGGAGCACATCCCCTAACACTTTCAAACACTATTCAAAGGTCTCACACAGCAACACATTGGACACACGCTGACAGAGAGAGACAGTCCTGCCTCGCCCTATATTTTCCCCAGTGCTTGCTCCATGGACTCCCTGGTTTGCCCCCCCTCCCCTTGTAAGTGTTTAGCCCCTGCAGCTCTTTAACTCATGTCTTGTGTCCTTGTGTTTGCATAATGGATTCAGCTCTGTTGCTCTCAGCAAACAGTAACAGTTCTACTAAACCAGGAAGGTGTCATGGAGGAAAAAATATGGTTATTATGGTTTTGGCTGTTAAACAATGTATTTTAGGATAACAGATGTTCATTGTTGTCTGACAGATGTCATCCATTTGATTAAAAACTCAGCTTAACCCTTGTGCCCTCCTCGAATGATCATCCTTTCGACACCTTCGTGGCAAAAATGTACACGCCCCAAACAACTGCTATTAAATCATCATACATCAATATTTTGTTCTACTTTTCTTTTTTCATGAATCACTTAAACAACTTCTATCGTACTCAAAACTACCAAACATTCAATCATTTTCAGGATTTTAACCCTTTAAATGCCTGTTTCATTATTTGAATGATTTCATTTCTCTCAAAAATGCCTCATTGACTTCCATTCAAACCACATTTGTTGATCTCACTGGCATTGCAGTATAAAACCATGCATTTTGTAATGTCAGCATTTCAATTAGAAGACAAGTAGTGATATTTGATATTTCTACTCTATTCCACCACATTAAACAATGTTCCCACTGTAGGCCGATGCATGCAATTCTTACATTTCTGCCAGTTACAGTATATTATGGAACCGTGTGTGTGTCAATTTTGTGTGTGTGAAATTAAATAATTCAAATAATGAAACAGGCTTAAAGGGTTAAAATCCTGAAAATGTATAGGCGCGTTCACACCAAGTACTTTTCCCACAAAGGTTCCTGAGAACTACGATTTAGTTGGGTTCACACCAAAAAGTCCCAGGAACTAAATTAGTTCTAGAGAACCTTTTTTTACCCCCTTTTCAGTCCCTGCTAGAGAGCAGGGACTTTCGTGGGAGAAAAAGGTTCCTTTGTCTGATTGGCTGGGCGGAATGCAAACCACGCCCCGTCAAACTCAAGCCCCCAGGAAGTGCGCCGGACTCAGATGAAAATATTCGTGCTGGCCAAACGGCGGTACTGCACTTCCGTTTGGTTGCCAGGCCCGGAAACACTTTTTCCCATTGACTTACATGGAGCATAGGCGGCGCGTGAGGCTCAGGTTTGGGAAGGCTAAATAACTTTTTTTACCTGACGCTGGCCGCCTCTGGCGTGAAAGCACCGCATACTGACCAATCAGAGCTCAGTGTGCGGAGTTTAAATATATCAAGTCATATTAGAGGATAAAGGAAATACAGTTTAAACTGCCGTATGCAGAGAAGACGCCGACGTGTCCCACTTATCATTCACATCATCAATCAGATCATCGATCATATAATATCATAATATATCCAGCCTGATCTCACCAGAATGCGTACAAATGGCACTAGATGTGCAATAGATACGCACAAGTCCGTTTTTGCGTGCATATGATACTCCCACGTTACGTTTGTTATGAACGTATGTCAAATACGTTTTTTTTCTACAATTTTCTTCGACGTTACGTTTGTTGTGAACGTATCTTAAATGCGTTTATTTTCTACATATCTTTGCCATTTATTTAACCCTAACCATAACCCAATAAGCTGCTGTGTCGTTTATTGCACCTCAATCATTAAAACTGTCATTGGAACGGTGATCAAGCCTGAAGCCACAGAGCTCTTTGTTTTAATGTTTGAGGTGCAATATCAGCGTATCATATGCACGCAAAAACGGAATTCTGCGTATCTATTGGACGACTTTGCAAAGTCTTGTCATTTGTACGCATTCTAGTGAAATGTATCATATATTTCCTTATCTGAGTCAGCTTCTTGAGCCGTATCTGGCCGTGCAACACTTACAGTGTCACATACTGTATGCAGAAGTATTATTTTATTATATTACATTAAGTTGACGAAACACTCAACTCAAATGTAATTAAAGTCAGATCCACTCGTGTCTTAGATGGGGCAGTATCATAAAACTGTTGTACGCTTTCAAACACTCTGTAGTTTATTTATTTTTTAACCAGTTGTTCTGTATTCTCCTTGCAGGTGCAACTATGTGGCTTGTATCCTGGATTATATGTTTAAGTCATGGATGGTTAAAGTTCATATTTGTCTAATATTAATTTACTTTTCATTAATGAAGTATGACGCTGCGCTGTCAGTACACTTGTCCCTGTTTGTGATTGGTCAAATGTAGCTAACCCCGCCCCTTTCACGTGAATGCGCTCTCAGCTGGAGAAAGAAAC
>CALSBZ010028418.1:7213-20676 GCA_943591055.1 Gobionotothen gibberifrons
GTGTGTGTGTGTGTGTGTGTGTGTGTGTGTGTGTGTGTGTGTGTGTGTGTGTGTGTGTGTGGCTAAAACGTAGCAGCCTCGATCTCTAGCTCAGCTGTTCTAATGAAGGTAAACACAGTGAAGGCACTGCGTAAAAGACACAGCTCTCTGCAGATAGCAGATACTGTGAGAGTCACGGACATTAATTCATAGTCTGCCACTCCTTCGGTACTGTTTCCGACTTCCATGCAACGTTGATGAGACGTGTCAACCATGACAGTCCCTCAACAGTCCCTCAACACCCAGAGCCTTCAGCATTTCTGGGCGGATCTCATCCACCCCCGGGGCTTTGCCACTGTGGAGTTGTTTGACTACCTCAGTGACCTCCCGCCGGGAGATTGGTGTTGATCCAGTCCAGAGGCTTCCCGCCACCAAACTCACCACCAGATGGTGATCAGTTGACAACTCCGCCCCTCTCTTTACACGAGTGTCCAAAACATACGTCCTCAGGTCCAAACAAAATCGATCATGGACCTTCTGCCTAGGGTGCTCTAGTACCACGTACACTTATGAGCATCCTTATGTTCGAACATTGTGTTTGTTATGGCCAATCCATGACTAGCACAGAAGTCCAGTAACAAACCACTCCCAATCACGCCCCTCCAAGTGTCTCCATCATTGCCCACATGTGCGTTGAAGTCTCCCAGCCAGATTAAAGAGTCCCCTTCAGGAACCCCATACAGGGCTCTTTCCAGGGTCTCCAAGAAGGCCGTGTACTCTGAACTGCGGTTTGGTGCATAAGCACACACAACAGTCAGAGTTTCCCTCCCCATAACCCGCAGGCGTGTGGAGGCGACCCTCTCATCCACTGGGGTAAACTCCAACAAAGAAGCACCCAACCCGGGGCTTGTGAGTATCCCCACACCCGGGCTCCGTGGCAAGCCCGGCCTCGTTTTATTTAAATTGAGGCCACGAATTAAATCTCGTTTTATTTATTTTTCTCTCTATGAACCCTCCAGGGCTCTTTACTCCAGGCCTCCGTAAATAACCTATACAAATATACACTTTCTTTTATTTGGTACTTTAATACACCCCAAATTCAAAGTCAATACAAGGGAAGTTTCACTTCGTGCTCGGGAGAATACATTGAGTAGAAGGCCAACCACAGTCATATATTTTGGTCTTGTAAATCTTAAAGTGACTTCTGCGAAATTTCTATAGGGGAAATGTCACCTAATTTTGGTGTTTATTACAAAAAAAACACCAGAAGAATTACAAAATAAAGACTTATTCCTCATAAGAAGGGTAAAGTAAAGAGTAGCAATAATCACAAAAATTAGGAATTGGGTAAAAGATGATCATTTAATAAACACAAAATGAAAGGATCTTAGAAATTAATTTTAAAAAGCCATGACAACACAAATCTAATTTATATCTTTAACAAATGACGGGCAAAATGTGTGAGGTAAACAACACAAACATTTCCCTCCGGTTAGATATAACAATACATGTAATTATGAGGATTAATTATATATCTATTATGTTCTTTTTATTTCAAAAAAATGTTTATATGAGGATTGATATTTAGTTTTTTTATGAAGCTTAATTTTAACTGCATTTCATTTCTGTATGTATACCCTGTAATCCAAAATAAATAAATAAAAAGCAACCAAGATGTAAACAACAAAAAATCATGTGTTGGATTATTATAGAATTACATAGCGGTTTTGCAGAATCTGACGTTGTTATTCTCTTCTTTCTCTGCACCTCTAACCTGAGCCATCTGTCGCCGTGCAGCTCATCGAATACAGACTGTACATCACACACACACACTCTGCTGTGCCCTTGCACCATGACAGATCACATTTCAGGGCTTAGAGAGAGAGGCCAGGTGGTGGACGTTTCATGGATCCTCCTGGGAGACACTGAAAACCACACAAGCTCGTAGAAAGCTGCAGAACTCACTCACACACACTTACAGAAACTAAAGATTCTGTTGAACCTCTAAATGAGTCACAGTTAAGTGATTTCAATCAGTGTTTAATTTGAACTCTTAAAACCACAGAAAAATAAAGCAGGATGTTTTTTATGTATTATCTCCTGTCCTGTCTTGTTTTACTTCCTGTCGATGGGTTTTCCCGCCTGTTTGCTTATCTGATTCTTTTCACCCTGCCGCCCCTTAAGTTTTTGCTTCCCCTCCACAGCTGTGTATTTTCTTGGTGATTAGTACTGTGTATATATATATGCCTGTCTTCTCTAGCGTTCTCTGTCGGTTTGTCATCAATGTTTCCCTGATGTGTGCTGTTATTTCATCCCTGCCTGATTCCCCGTGCTTCTACGGTGGCAGACTGGGACAAACGATCTTGGGGATTATAAAGTTTGCCAACTGTCACTGTTCGCAAAGTTAGTCTGTTTCATAATAATTTGTAAGTGTTTTGTCAGTATACTTCAAATCACTAGGTTAGCTAGCTAGCTTAAAGCAGATATTCTATCACATTGTTAAAATGTAAATTACGTTTTCAGTGGGAGTGTCAGTTGGCCAACTTTATAATCCCTTAAAGTTAACAAGCACTCCGGTCCGAGATGTGTGCATCACTTTCAGAGGTGGGAGAAGTACTCAGATCTGGTACTAAAGTACCAGAGTGTAGGAATACACTGTTACAGTAAAAGTCCTGCAATCGAAATGTTACTCAACTAAAAGTAGAAAAATATCAGCATCAAAATAAACTTAAAGTACCAAAAGTAAAAGTAGTCATTGAGCAGATTGGTCCATTTCAGAATAATATATATGATATGTTATTGATCATTAAAGTGTTATGAAAGCTGGTGAAGGTGCAGCTAGTTTTAATGACTTTGTATACTGCAGGGTAGCTTGTGAATTTACTCCAGGTGTAACTAAAGTCTGATTTAAGACTTGATTATATTTCACATCATTAATTCAAATCTGTAAAGTAACTAAAGGTATTAAAAAATGTTAGTGGAGTAAAAGTACAAAGTAGCATTAAATGGAAATTCTCAAGTAAAGTACAAGTATCTCAAATGTGTAGTTAAGTACAGTACTTAAAGGAGGGGTAGGTAAGTTTGAGAAACCGGCTCGAGATACACTTTTTGTTATATTCCATGGAATGCTCTTAATATCCGATAGCAATGAATATTCTAAGTCCTTTGAAAAAAAATCCATAAAAAAATGTCATCTGTGGAAGCCGTAATACTGTAAAAACTACGACCAATTATTTTAGCCGGGCCGGCTAAAATAACTGGTTGGCCGACCTGTCTGTCAGCCTTCAATCTCGTGCACACACACACACTCGTGTTTCCCGTCTCCTGCTCAGTCGCCAGCAGCAGCCGCTCCAGTGTTGCCAACTTGGCGACTTTGTCGTTAAATTCGTTAAATTAAAACCCTCCGGCTACTTAATTTTGTCAAAAGCGACTAACCACTAATCTAACGACTTGTAATGGTGTTATTAGGGACTTTTCTGGTGTTTGGAGACTCACGTATTGTTCTGCAGTTAACGAGCTGCCGTGAGCCCCTCAGCCCTCCCATAGTACTCACAGGCGCGCAGACTCACAGTTGCCTCCCGCAGCAGCTCTGCAGTCAGAGCAGAGAGGAGACAGCCACACTCTCCCGAGCCGAGTTATACATTTATTTTATGTTATACATTTGTTTTACATTCATTATCATGATCTTAGGTGTTGTTTTCTTACATCTGATTGAGCAATGTAAGTCTTCACTGAGTTCATGTGCACGTTCACATGTGTTGGAGGAGGTGCTCTGTAGGAAGTCTGAAGGAAGGGGCGGATTCTTTTCGGTTGTGTACTTTGGAATTTTTGTGCAGTCGAGGCGGTTTCTCAAACTTACCTACTGCTCCTTTAAGTAAATGTACTTCCCACCTCAGATCACTTTTTGGTGTCCCTGTTTCCATTGTGTTTTGAGCTTCTTTTTTATTTCAGTGTTCTGTTTATGCAGCGCTTTTAGTAAACGCTGCGCATGTTTAGTCAAGTTGGTGAAGATGTTTCTTCATTTGCATGTGTTTTGGCACTTGTGTTTTTATATTTGCATCGTTTTTATAAGTGCAGCGTGTTTCTCCTAATGGAAGTGTTTTGGGCTGTTGGCCACCGTATATTCCGGCCCTTTGCCCTCTCTGTCTGTACTTATTCAGATTTTCTTTGTTTTCGTTTGTTTTGTTTTACCTTGCCTGGTCCCCCTGTTTTTGTGTCAAAGTGTTTTTGTTATCTACTTTATTTAATTAAAAGCTGGCTTTTTAAGTTTTTAAGTTGTTGATTAAGCGCGTCAATGCTCTGACAACCTCCCAAATAACTGTTTAGAATGCTCCTAACATATCAATTTATAGACACTTTACACAAATTACTTACGATTACTGCAGATAACAGTTATGATACATTCAGGTAGCTCAAGGGTTGGTATAACTCAGCTGATGCGAACCATAAAAGTGTGAAACAGGAACTGTGACTAAAAGGAATCATAGATTTCACATGTACAGTCTTCTTTACACTTGCTGTCACGATTAACAAAAAAGGGAAAGGCCGTAAAAATGTTCAGGTCTGGAAAAAGTTTGGAAAAAAAAGTTTGGAGAATGGGTCATGAGACAAGCTTTAAATATTAAAAAGCAGTGATTGTTGCTGATTTATTGTCATCATATGGATGAAATGTGTTGGACAGCTGTAATATTCAGCATATGTGTGTATAATGTACCTTTTATATTTATACTGGGTGTGCTTGTGTGTGTTTGCTCCTGCAGTCCGTTCGACAGCTCAGAGAAGATGAGGCCGCTATCCGTCAGCAGGCAGTCGGTGTCCAGCAGGAAGAGCTCTGTCTACAGCTGGACGGCACCGAGCACCCCCTCCTTCACAGAGAAATACTTTATAGTGAGTTATACACACTCACACACACATTAGCGATAAAAACTATACATGCCTTTCCCTGTAATTTAAGATAAAACCAGGACTAATTCACATTTTTGACATCCAGGAAATAATAAATCACAGATTTATAACACAGATTCATGCATGCTTTTCTTTAACACCACTAAAATGCACATGCAGTTGTAGAAAATGCATCTATATTAAATCTATCTTTTCCCATATCCTCAACTGCAAAGGACTTAATTCGTATGACCACATAATATATTGCAAATATTGCATTTAGCTGTTCAAATTACTACATTTTCCTGTCAGTTATAGCCAGTGGCTTTAAAGTCTAAAGTGTGATTTTTAAATCGATATATTCACCTCTCTCCTCTGCAGTCGATGA
Source organism: Gobionotothen gibberifrons (assembly GCA_943591055.1). Lineage (NCBI taxonomy): Eukaryota > Metazoa > Chordata > Actinopteri > Perciformes > Nototheniidae > Gobionotothen > Gobionotothen gibberifrons. Next base: position 12,465 of record CALSBZ010028418.1, read on the forward strand.
TGCGTGAGCTGCATGATCCAGAAGGTTCCCTCCCCTCTCTGGTGTCTAAAAGTCGACACAACAGGGGGGGGGTGTCTCTGCTCAGCTACCTGTCCCACCCCTCCCACACCGGCACGCCAAACCACAGCCAGCAGAGCCCCTACAGGTGAGAAGCGTTACAGGAAAACAGAAAGAGGCTAAACAGTGGATACAGAGGACACACTGGTAAAGTGGGTTTGTCCCACTTCTCCGATTGTTTTATTTGAAGGATTTTACCTTCAACATAAAGGAGTGAAAATCACTTATCCAGTACTTTACAAAAATTACACATGTGACCCCTCAGATTCCCTTCATTAAGGGTTCTTCTCTTCTAGGTTGGGGACCATTGCTTTAAAGCAGGGGTGTCAAACTCAATTTCATTGCGGGCCACATTAGCATTATGGTTGCACTCAATGGGCCGGTTGTAACTTTAAGACTATATAAATATATAATAAATATAAAATAATGTATTATATTACATTATTGACTCTGCATCGGGTCGCAGAGGTATCAGTTCCAGCAGAGAGCCCCAAACTTTCTTTTCCCTGGCCACATCAACCAGCTCTGACTGGGGGGTCCCAAGGCGCTCCCAGGCCAGCGAAGAGATATAATCCCTCCACCTGGTCCTAGGTCTACCCCTCGGTCTCTTCCCAGCTGGACGTGCCTGGAACACCGCCCTAGGGAGGCGCCCAGGTGGCATCCTTACTAGGTGCCCGAACCACCTCAACTGGCTCCTTTCGACGCGAAGGAGGAGCGGTTCAACTCCGAGTCCCTCCCGGATGACTGAACTTCTCACCTTATCCCTAAGAGAGACGCCAGCCACCCTGCGGAGAAAACCCATCTCGGCCGCTTGTATCCGCAATCTCGTTCTTTCTGTCATGACCCATCCTTCATGACCATAGGTGAGGGTAGGAAGGGAAATGGCCCAGTAGACAGAGAGCTTTGCCTTCTGGCTCAGCTCTCTTTTCGTCACAACGGTGCGGTAAAGCGACTGCAGTACCGCTCCCCCCTGCTACCTCCGCGACCCGACCACGGATAAGCAGGAGATTTTAGAAACGTTATGATTGTAAAATGCATTGATGTATGTGTTATTTGAATGCTTTTCATGAAAATGTATTCATCCACAGTCGCATGCGGGCTCACAGCTACCCCTCCAGCTACAGTCAGGGCACCAGTCTGGGGGGAAGCCAGACTCAGCTGTCCTTCGAGGAGGAAGAGTCCCTGGAGGTCTCTACAGAGGAGGGGGAGACGAGGGAGGAGAAGGATGAAGAGGAGGAGTGGGAAAGTGTGTTGGATACTTCCTCCATTCCGGCACAGAGTAAAGCAGGGTCCCTGCTGGCTCTGCAGAGGTGAGGATGAACTCAAGAGATTTTTATTATCTTTTAATAAACTATTTTTTAAAGTGCTGCCTAAAAAAAAGCATTGTTGCGATGTCGTAAACAAATGGTAAATGGACTGTACTTATATAGCGCTTTATCCAGTCTTTAAGACCCCTCAAAGCGCTTTACATACTACATGTCAATCACCCATTCACACCCATTCACACAGAGCAGTGTATGTTACTCTAGGAACCAACATGCATACACATTCACACACTGTTGGCCATGCCATCGGGAGCAACTCAGGGTTAAGGGTCTTGCCCAAGGATACATCGACATGTTGACTGCATGGGCTGGGATCGAACCCACAACCTTCTGGTTGAAAGACGACCGCACTCCCTCACAGCCACAGTCGCCCTAAATATAAATTATTTCTTGCTTGTTATTAAAATGAGCTTGCCTTTTTATTTAATATGCTTACTGTACCCTACTTAATTTGACTTTATCTCCACTGTCGGTTTAATTTCCATGCTGTGGGACGAATGTAGGATTTCTGATTCAGATTCTCATGAATGCCAACATGGTAAAACCTCCTTTAATAAGACGCTAACATATAAAGTTGTTTCTGATCCACAGGTCCAGCACTCCTGACATCCTCAGGAAGAACACAGCTGGAGAAGCAGACCCAGAGAAACACGGTGCAGCGCTGGGACAGGACACTGTCAGCGCTCAGGTAAAATACACCTTCTGGCTCCACTGGAGTCATTAAAAACATCCCAAGGTCATCATTTGGGAAGCACTGATCAACATTTGAAAATATTCAGTTATTGCAGCCCTTATTTGTTGTATTTATGCAGTATAGTAAAAGCAGAAAGGCGACACTTTGTGTTTATATCTATATTGCAAGTAATATCGTTATCCCAATAGCCAACAATTATATCATCTTTTTTTTACTGAAGTTATTGTTCACCCCTATTGCTAAGGGGACCCATTGTGAATGGTGTATGAACTGCATTTCTTATGGCTAAGAAAATGCCACCTCTCCAAAATCTAATAATCATTAAAAATAATGTTCAGGTATTTCTATTACTCCTGGCCTCATTTTAAACTTTCCCTGCATATATTCCAGGACTCCTCGCAGTGTCAGTCATATTCTGCCCCTGCATCACCGACATCCCCTTCTCAACCCCCGGTCACACCTCCTTCCTCCCCCCTGGCTGCTGCTCCATCCCCGGGGGGGCTGGGGGGAAGCGGCGCCCAGCGGAGGGCCCAGGCTGTCAGGCTTGGAGCCCTGTTCACAGAGCTGGAGCAGACGTTACAGAACCAGAGCGGCTCTGAGAAGGAGCTGAGGGCCCTGGACCACCAGATACTGCACCTGGCTACCATCCTGAAGGTGTGTATGTATACCAAGCCTCCAGAAGGTGAGCTGAGTGATTAAGCAAATAGTGGCCAAACGATGATTCTTCAACTTCCATGTTATTCGTGTGATGTCATTTGGGCCAAAAATAAATGTACTCATTGACTTTCATTGGGAAAGAGAGGTCTGTTATTCAGCGGAGAATTTTTTGATTCTAAATTTTGAATAGCTTAATCAATTTCACAGTACACTTGAATAGCTCTCAGGTCTTAAAAGTTGTTAAATGTGCTAAAAGCCAAATCCAGAGTTTTTTTCCCTCTCCATTCATTTGAGCCGAGAAAATTTGAGGCGGGGCTTAAAGGAAAATGCATGTTTGCTGTTCCCAATGATGCAGACTCTTTTTTTACTCGAGAGTCAGGAGAATTTGGTTTCATGTACCACTGAGTAACTTTCTAACATCCTAAATCTCCTGAATCATGATTTACATACACACAACTGGATGTGATCTTTATCTGCATGGATGTGGCATGTGCTCACCCACAGAACGACCTCTCCCTGCTGAGAAGCTCTTCCACAGAGGAGACTCTGGCTGTGGAGGAAGTCCTGGAAAGCTTCGACTTCCTGTCAAATGACTTTAATGCGGATGATGACACTTCCTGTTTGGGTAGCCTAAGACTAAAAGACAGTGGGTGAGTTTAAACAGACAAAAGATAATTATCAATGACACTGATATGAGATGTCATCTAATGTTTTCTCTTCATCCATCAGAATCAGTTCTTTGCAGCAGAGCACTGCAAAGAGTCTTGGCTTCCAATCAACTTCAGAGGAAGAGTTGGTCGTCACCCCTCTGACTTCTGGGAATTGGGGTCTAGACCAGGCTCTTGAGAGTCACCTGGATATTTGTTGTATCCTGCTCCAGGTATAGTGTTTTAATGAGCTATGTCCACATTAGAGTTATCCTAATAATTAGGCACAACGCACATGAACCCACATTGTTTCTATCTAAACCCAACCCAGAACCACCGTAAAATGTTTTGGACCAAGCCCAATCAACAACACAAATGTCTACCTCCCAATATGGGGCCCAAAGTGAACAGAAACGTCACAATCATAGCACATTAATAAAGAAAAGACAAAATACAGGAAGAGGACCTTGGCACATTTGTACTCGGTCATAAATGATACATGAGAGGAATTATTTTAGTTGATCTATATATAGCTTTTTAGGAAGTTGCTGCATGCTATGAATACCTTTTTCTAAAGTATTAGAAGCGTGGTAGTGGTGACTTGATCTACGACATGCAGTTTCTCGTAACAAATGTTTCTTCAAAGCTGTATCACAGGCTTTGGTTGGAGGTTAATCCAGTTCAAACAGAGGGAATTTAATGAAATTAAAGGCTAGATTGTAATGGCAGAGAATCAAAGCTTAGTCCACATTAATAATGTTTTTGGATCAGTGGTTAACATATTTTGCTGTCTTGCTGCCCCTCATCTGTATCCATCGTCCACTTGCCATGTTAACAAATCCTCATAATGTTTCCTCAGAGGATAACAACCACCGATTTTGGCCCATCTCGGAGGGAGCTGCTGGAGGAAATGTCTCTGCAAGCTGAAGTCCTGGACAGGATCAGCTGTCTGCTGCTGGAGAAGAACGACAGCCTCTGTGCTCGAGACAGTGAGTTTAGAGCAGAGCACTCTTAGTGCATAAATAGGCCAACAAATATGTATACTCTGATTATAACATAGTCAACAACAAACTTTTGTGGAAAAAATGACATCATGAATGAATCTATTTTGGATTTACATCCTCCCCTCTCTTCTTCTTCAGTCCTGCCTAAGACGCAGAGAACGAGGGCCGTGCTGTTGTTCTGGGAGGAGTGTGTGACTGACAGCAGCTCTCCTTTCTGCTGCCTCTCCGACACATTCTCCAGGACGTTAAAGAAACGTTACACACACAAGGTGAAGGCCAAGCAGCCCGGACAGTCAGAGAAAGGTATGGCAGTACATACACACTTATTTCTCTTTTTGTTTACATATTGTTGATTTTTTTATACTTATTTTGTGATCATTCATTTACGTTTTTTAAGTACGTTCTTATTCAGGATGTTATGCCTTCTACTACTGTATAGTTCACTTAATTTCCCATAATGAAATCTTTATAAACTACATCTGTATCTGCATACAAATCTGTGGGCAACAGGAAAAGGGTTTGGTATCAGTTGCATTGATTTGCAGGACTCTGGGTGCACCATGACTGAATCCTTCCTTAAAATCTTAAAATGTCACCTATATAGATATTCTATGGTTCTAACAAATTGGGGGTTACCATCTAGAACCAGCCTTTGGTTTCAAAAGTGTTCTGGTTTACAATTGCAGTCTGAGTATTAATAATAATAATAATAAGTTGGATTTATATACCCAAGGTCGCTTTACAAACAAGAACAGGAGTAGGAACAAACATAACAAAACAAAAGGCAATCAGACAGACAAAACAACAAATAGATTAGGGGCCAAAGGCCTTAGCAAACAGATGGGACTTGAGGGCCCTTTTGAAGGCGTCAAGCGTGGGGATGTTGCGGATGTCCGCAGGAAGAGCGCTCCAGAGGGTGGGGGCTGCCACACTGAAGGCTCTGTCCCCGAAGGTTCGCAGGTTGCTGCCGGGGATGGTAAGCAGGCCAGAGTCTGAAGACCGCAGGCTCCGGGGTGGGGCATGTGGGCGGAGGAGGTCTGATAAATACTGGGGGGCATGGGCATGGAGGGACTTGTAGGTGAGGAGGAGGGCTTTGTAGGATATGCGGGACTTGACCGGCAGCCAGTGGAGGTGGATGAGGGTGGGGGTGATGTGCTGGCATGGCTTTGTATTTGTGAGTACGCTAGCAGCACAGTTTTGGACATACTGGAGCCTGTCCAGGGTTTTGTTGGGGACCCCGAACAGGACACCATTGCAGTAGTCCAAGCGGGAGGTGACAAAAGCATGCACTAGGGTTTCTGCAACCGACTCCGACAGTGACGGTCGGAGTCTGGCAATGTTCCTCAGATGGAAAAAGGACGATTTGGTCACAGACTTGACGTGGGAGTGGAAGGAAAGGGTGGAGTCAAGGATGACACCCAGGTTGCGGGCTTCAGGAGATGGGGAGATGGAGCTGCCGTCAATCAACCTCAAGGATGAAGTCACCAACCTTCCGGAGCAGCGCCTTGGGTGCCACAACCATGAGCTCCGTTTTCCTGCTGTTGAGTTTGAGATAGTTGGACGACATCCAGGTTTTTATGTCGTGCAGGCAGTTGACGAGAGACTGAGGGGGGAGCTGGGAGGATGGAATAGTGTTACGGTTTGTGAAGGAAGCAGGACCCAAATGCAGATTTAACTGACAAAAATACCTTTATTTCAAGGTCTAGCATGACATGAGACAAGACAGAACACTCACCGCAGAACTAGTCACAACACAAGACGATCCAACACTGAACACAGGGAGACAGGGTTATATAAACACGGGGTAACAAAACAAAACAAAAAAAACACGCATCACTAGGCCACCAGGGTGGGTGGAGGGGGTCAGGAGGACGGGACTGAGCTGACCGCCCAGGACCACAGCAGAGGACCAGGAAGGGATCTCGGGCGGACTACCCGGGGGAAAGGCAGAGTCCATAGAGGGACGAAGGCCACCGCGGGCGAACTCAGGGGGCCGAGCATGAGGGCGAGGACCGCGGCCGGGAAAGTCTGGGGGCCGGGCTCGAGGGCGAAGACCGCGGCACTGAGGGGGCCAGGCTCGAGGGCAAAGTCTGCGGCTCACAGGGGGCCGGGCTCGAGGGTGAAGACCGCGGCTCTCAGGGGGCCGGGCTCTCAGGGGGCCGGGCTCAAGGGCGAAGACTGCGGCTCTCAGGGGGCCGGGCTCGAGGGCGAAGACTGCGGCTCTCAGGGGGCCGGGCTCTCAGGGGGCCGGGCTCGAGGGCGAAGACCAGACAGCTCCAGAGGCCGAGCAGAGCCCGGTGTCGGCCGAACAGGAACCGGAGCCGGTGGGATAGGCCTCGGCAGGATCCCCCACGGAAGAGGACCAGGAGTTGGCAGGACCCCCGATGAGACAGATGATGGCGGGACCTCCAACGGAGCCTCCAACGGGACAGGACCAGGAGTTGGCAGGACCCTCGGTAGAACAGGTGATGGCGGGGCCTCCAACGGGACAGGACCAGGAGTTGGCAGGACCCTCGGCAGAGGAGCAGTCGGGGGGGCCTCCAACGGGACAAGACCAGGAGTTGGCAGGACCCTCGGCAGAGGAACAGTCGGCGGGGCCTCCAACGGCACAGGACCAGGGGTTGGCAGGACCCTCGGCAGAAGAGTAGTCGGCGGGGCCTCCAACGTCACAGGACACAGGATTGGCAGGACCCCCGGCAGAATAGTAGTCTGCGGGACCTCCAACGGGACTGGACATAGGGTTGGCAGGACCCCCGGTAGAAGAGTTGTCGGCGGGCCCTCCAACGGAACAGGACAAGGGATTGGCAGGACCCCCGGCAGGAGTGTAGTCGGCGGGACCCCCAACGGAACAGGACAAGGGATTGGCAGGACCCCCGGCAGAAGAATAGTCGGCGGGGCCTCCAATGGAACTGGACATGGAGCTGGTAGGACCCCCAGCAGGAGAATAGTCGGCGGGACCTCCAATGGAACTGGAGCTGGTAGGACCCCCGGCAGGAGAATAGTCGGCGGGGCCTCCAATGGAACTGGACATGGAGCTGGTAGGACCCCCGGCAGGAGAATAGTCGGCGGGACCTCCAATGGAACTGGACATGGAGCTGGTGTCGGCCGGTACGCCGACAGAAGACGAGGTGCTGGAGACGGGACCATGGCTGGAACAGGGGCCGGCACCATGGCTGTATGGGCCGGTACTTGAGCCAGAACCATGGCTGGAACTGGGGCCGGCACCATGGCGGTATGGGCCGGTTCTGGAGCCGGAACCATGGTTGTGGATACCAGAACTGAAACCTGGATCATGGCTGCTGGGGCCGGTTCTGGTGACGGACCCATGGCTGTGTGGGCTGGTTCTAGAGACGGAACCATGGCTGAGGGGACCGGAACTGAAGCCTGGATCATGTCTGTAAGGTCCGGTTCTGAAGCCGGAAACATGGCGGTATTGTCCAGTTCTGGAGCCGGAAACATGGCTGTAATGTCAGGTTCTGGAGCCGGAAACATGGCTGAAAGGTCCGGTTCAGGAGTCGGAACCATGGCAGTATTGTCCAGTTCTGGAGCCAGAACCATGGCTGCTGGGGGCTGAACTGGTTCTGGAACCACGACCCTTTGGGCTCGTGCTGCTAGCCTGGCCTTGCGACTCCTTCTCTTAGGAGTCGTTTGGAGGCTTCATGGACCTCCAAAAGCCTGACGAGCACCAGCGAATGGCTCCGGGCCTATAGCAAAAACTGGGTGAAAATCGTGGGCTGACGCCAGATGGACCACACCGATGCGTGAGGTATCAAAAAGGGTATTGGGATTTTTGGGTCTAGCAGGATCGGGAAAACAAACAGTGAGGAA